>ML777078.1:920125-946042 GCA_009831015.1 Picea engelmannii | reverse complement strand
ATAGCCATGCTCTCAATGGGGGAGAGGCTTGTTTCTAAGAGGAGGATGGGATAGGGTGTATTTCCTTTAATTTTGAGATTATAGGTTATAAAATTCTTTTGTATTTGCTCTATCTTTCTCTAGGATTCACGAGAGATACTACAACCCCATACTTCAAATCCATAAAGAATAACAGGTGTAACAAGAGTCTCAAAGAGGAGTGTCTTCTTATCCCAACTCCAAAGATCAGTTGATTTACAATTCTTTTCAAGCCCATAATAATCTTTCCATCCCCCAATAATCCTTTTCTCAATGCTATAATTCCAATTGAGCTTGTGGTGAATATCGATTCCAAGAAATTTGTATGAAGTCACTTCCTCCAAGTTGTTGTTGTCATATACAAAGGTATCATAAGGGATCTTATTGGATTTAATAATCATGAACTTAGTCTTATCAGTATTAACAGTCATACCCATATTGGAGAAAAAATCCTTGAGGATTCTTAGTTGGTTTTCAAGATCATGGGGACTCCTTGCCATAAGAATGATATCATCGGCATAAAGAAGAAGATTGATGACTATACCAGTGAGAGTAAGGCCGACACAACCTTCTTTTTCCAAGCATTCTTCTAACTTGTCAATGTATATGCCAAAAATGGTAGGGGTGTTATAACCCTAAATATCAATGTCTCCGTGCTCCCTCTCTCTCTAGTGGACATACATCCTGTCAAATGACAAGTTCATGGAGGGAGTTAGCTCTTGTATTTTCATTTTTTCCATGTTCTTGAGGGTGTACGCGGGCTATCTTGGACACAGTCGCGTATGCACGTGAGCAAATTGTTTTCTACCCATGGGCATACGCGGGTTGTCCTTAGATAACCAGCGTACATGCAGGGCCACCATTTTTTAGGAAGGCACAGCCCCCCAAAAACTAAAATAGATGCATAAAGGAAGTATGGAAATGCAAGAGGGGTTGATTTGTACTTACTTGGTCCAAGCGAAAGTTCGTTTCGTCCTTTGAAGCTCCCATAATCAACTTTTGTAGAAAAGGGGTCTTTTTAGCTTTTTGGTTCATTCTCAATTTGCAATGGCGAAAATGAACTGTCAGCTTCTATTTATAGACTTTTTTTGCCTTTTTTGCCACTTTTTTGAACCCTTTTGTCATTTTTTCTGGCTTGAAAATCATTTAGTATGGTTCTTGAGTTTCTCATTGGATGTTATGATACACTTCACTTTTGGTTTGGAAATATTTTTGGGAGATGGGTCACTTTTAAAGGTCCTTTGGTAAAAGTCATGTTTCCAACTTTTTGCATTTAAGTTAGGATTCCACCTCCACTTTCTACATCTCGTTGTCTTTTCCACTTTTCCATAGGATCGATCCCACCGAACTGTGGTACGGAACCATCATTTCTTCTTTAGAAGTGTCGTGGTGAGGTGGTAGAGCCTACCTTTACATGGATTCCTTAGGTAGAGCCTTATTGCATTTGGGCGTCCATGCCATCGTTAATGACTTTAGGCTCGGGAGTCCTTTTAGTCCTATCATGATTACGAGACTGAGCCTCATACGTCCGATGTGTCATCGCTCTTGGCCTCACCCTCAGGACTCCCAAAAATGAGTCTTCTTTAAGCCATTTTCAGACTCTCTAAACATGAAAATATTGTTGAGCGATCTTGTTGTCCTTCACGCTCACCAAATTAAAACTTGAAGGCACGTTTGTCCGGCGGTAGTTTACCCCTTTTTTGGTCCAGATGGTCAATTGTACGAACAAAGGTATACTCTAGGAACTTTGGTTTGCTAGAAGAGTATTCTCAGGTATAAGTTTAACCCTTTTTCGGGCTCGAGGGACTATATTTACCAAAAAGGAACCCCCACGGAGTGCATAGTTAAGCTCTTTTCAGACTCGCTAAAATTGAAAAGATCGTCAAGTGACTTTGTTCTTTCACACTCGTCAATTGGTCCAGAAAAACATACTATACAGAGTCCATAGTTAAGCTCTTTTCAAACTCCTTAAAATTGAAAAGATCGCCTAGTGACCTTGTTCCTTCACACTCGTTAAATTGGTATAGAAGAACACACCATATGGAGTCCATAGTTAAGCTCTTTTCAGACTCCTTAAAATTGAGAAGATTGCCAAGTGATCTTGTCTATGTCACACTCGTTAAAATGGTTCTAAATAGATGTCTTTTCGGTTCTAGTTTATCCCTTTTTCGAGCCGAATAGACTATTTTCGAAAAAGGTACCCCAGTGGAGTCTTGTTTTACGTTTTTTCATACTCTCTAAACGTGAAAAAACCACCGAGCTTACCTTCTCTGGGCTTGTAAAAATACATCGAAGGGGGTTTCATCGTGTCATGCTTATCACATTTGCATATCTGCGTATTTGGCCTAATGACGGCTCCATGTTTCTCTCAACTGAACCTTTGTAGCATGCCTTATACGCAAGCCTTGCAGCACTTTGCCTCTGCGACCCGACACCTTGACCCATGGAGGAATTTTCTCTGAGTGTCCTTTGCCTGCACATGTTTCCTTACTATGAACATTAGTGTGCTCCTTGCGCTTGGAACTAGTATGTTTGCGACACTCGTTCCTCCTTTGTAACGTAGCATTCTTTTATTCTTTTTCAAGCTCCTTAAAAACATTGAAAAAGACAAAAAAATCAAATATACCCCAAAAAGAGGACGGGAAATATATTTTATTTTCTGGCAGCAAAATGAGTCGCCCTTGGACAAATCACATCCTTCCATTTGTTTGTCAAGCATTGAGATTTAATATGACCTTAGGAAGCTGTTCTCATAACATAGATTTGTGTCCTCCTCCATTTGGTTATCCTTCCAAACATATGGAGATTTTGTGTTGCCTCTTGCATCGTGAACTTATGTCAATGCCATGCTGCCTGAGTCTAATCATCAATCGTGCTCTTGTCCAAAGGAAGTTTTACCCAACCTGAGTTGGCCTTTCTGAAGTTTGTCTCTTGACCTCATGCCCGACCATCCCAAAAGTCCAATCAAGTCCTTGTTCGAAATCAATGAAGTTCTCTACCTGATCATCGAGATCCTCTTGTCTATTCCCTGACGAGTCATCAAAGACCTCTGGGTAGTGAAGTCATACACTCACATTACACTCCTACCCGAGTTTTGAAGATATTGAATTTGTTGCTCGAGCTCTGAAGGCCTCATCTCCAGCCATCAAACGTCATTAGCTTCTTGAAGATGGATACTATACATGTATATCTTTGATTTTGAGATGTAGATTCGTTGTGTATTGCTCACGACTACACTTTATATATTTATATGACATGGATCTGCAGTCTATTTGATTGGAAGCCATGATTTATTTCATCCCGAGAATGTGTATTCCCTCCTCAGTGAGACAATCGTTATTTTTGCAGATGGCACCTCCCGAGCTCTGGTCCCAGGCTCACTTGCTTTGTACATTGGTGAAGATTTTGTAATGTATTTCGACCATCAGATGCTCTTCTAACCTCACGGATTAGGGGGAATTTGTTATAACCCTAAATTGCTCCATACATGCACACCTGGCTTTTAGCCCTCTTACATGCAAATTTTTCCAAGCCATCATTGAGCAACTCTTCTTAAAAACACTATTTTTTAAGATGTATTGGCCCTACACCACTACTGCCTGCATACATACACTTTCTGCACCACTAAAACACACGTGCGTATGCTAGCTGCACCATTACAACCAGCGTATACTCACAAAAGTTTCAAAAATTAAAAAGTTGCAAGGAATTCATTGAGATTATGGGCTATTGGGTAGTTTCCCAACTGTCCCACCGCCTATAGCCTGTCACCCAACCGAATAACCATATTTTTTTCATATAAAAGGAGGTGTTGGGGTCTCATTCATAACATAAGAATAAGAACAATGAAACTATGCCCATTTCATAGCCCCTCCTTGCCCCAAGAATTGCAACCAGCTTGTGAGATTTGCATTAGAGTTTCTCATTCTTGCCCTTTTTCCTCCATCATAAGCCTATGCCATTTCCCTAGAAGAAGTGTGAGAGGAGAAAGATACGTGGAAGCACAGTTGGAGCTTGGTGAAGAGGATCCCGGACTAGGTTCGTGGAGCAGTCATCGACCTTGTTGTAAGTAAACATTGTGATATCAATAAAAGGAATACTTTTTTTGTCCCGAAATATGACGTGTCAAATATTTGTATTCGATTTATGTATTATACTAACATCTAACCCATGATTTACATACGAGATGCATGTTTTTTAGTTTCCTGTTTAGCTGTTTGTGAATGCAGGTCAACCTTGGGAGGAGGCTTGTAGTCAACGGAGCTATCAAACGCGAGAGGATTGACACCGGACCCAAAGTAAAAGATAAAGTTACCTGATCTTTTCACTTTGTCTTTCGTGTATGAATCTAGGGTGTATTCGGGGTAGTTAGAAAAGTAGGAGACTTTTAGACGGTTAGATCTGCCTACATGTTGAACCTTAGTGTAGTCCATAGGGGGGTTTTCCCGCTATAGCAAGGGGACAAGGGACAACCTTGTTTGACTCCAATATTACAGTTAATCTCATAACGCACAAGAAATACATTGTCATTAAAAGGTGCAATGATCATTAAACATGACTTAGAAGTTACAACATTGATAAATTATTATAATATTTATTATCTTTCATAAATGATTAATTTTTTAATTAATTTTTATATTACACTTTTAAAATGGTGTAAACTCCTTAAAAACTATAAAAAAAAATTAAAATTGTGTAAACTCATTAAAAACTATACGATTTTTAATTTTGATTATTAAAAAAATATAATTTTATAAACATTTAATTTGATATTTATATTTAACATTTCCTCACTTTCTATGTAAACAATACTTAATTTACAAGTATCTAATTTATTATATAATATAGTTTTTAACTTTGATCATTAAAAGTATATATTTTTATAAACATTTAATTTGATATTTATATTTAACATTTCCTCACTTTCCATGTAAAGAATACTTAATTTACATGTATCTAATTTATTCGGCGTGTTCTTATGAGCATTCAAACATTTTATCCCTTATAGTATAAATGCTACTTGATTTCCATGTATCAATTTATTGTATCATGATGCGTTTATGAATTTTTAATTTGGTCCTTTTATATGTTGATATTTTTTCTTCTTAATAACTGTTATTTTTATTTATTTATTTTTAAAAGTAAGTTAATAAATAGTTTAATTTATTTTCTAAGTGGAAATTCTTTTTCAAATTTAATAAGAATTTTTTAAAAGTCAGAATTTGATGAAATTTTGATCATAAATTTTTCTAGAGGGTTTTGGTACATTTTAAGATAACCAAAATCATAAGAATTTGGAAAAAATGAGTGGATCAAGGTGAAACTTTACCTCACCCAAAAAAAATGGACTCGCCATAAATGTTAAGTGTATCTTCTTCTTACCACCAAAGTCTAAACACACTACAAATTCTTATTCTCCCAATCACTCAAAATAACGAGAATGGAAATCGACACTTTTGGATTGAAATCCGACAAGAATGAATTTGGATTGATGGAATTGCATATATCATATGTTAACATTGCACAATCTAGTTGCAATAAAGGTAATCGAGGGAGATGGATCCATTTATGCATTAAAAATAAAATTTTTATCAAATCCAAAATTACAAATTATTATCCATATATAATATCTATCCATGTATATGGAGGGGCATAAGTACTAAAATATCTTGTTGGGTAGCATTGAAATAAACAAATTGAAATTTAAAAGGATGTTTCAATATCAATTTTATTTTATTTTTTTCCCAAAGTTGTTAAAGTAGTGGGCAATGAAATGAGTAACCTATTATTCTTTATCTTCACTATCTTGATGGAAGGAGGAAAACAATTGAACAAATAAGGTGGATTTTTTTCTACTTTTTCTCTCTTTTGATAACGTGTCTTCTTTTTCGATATTTTTAGATGTCTCATTCTCGAAGGGAAGTTAGGGTTTTGACTAATACGCTCAACTCTGCATATTCAATCCGGTGCACTGCCATGACACATGGCAAAGGAGGGGGATCCTCCCCCTCCTACAGTGATGTGGTTGTGGGGCGTGAGCCACACCACAATCAACCTCAATTGAACAGCTCGTGACCTTCAATGCAGCTAGAGGAGACTCCCAATCAGTGGGAAGGAAAACAAAGGGCATAAAAAATGGAAATGAATGACCCTGGTGTCAAATATGGTTCAAAAAATTTGCTCGGTACCAGAAAATGTCTTCCCAAAACCACCGAAAATATGCGGTATGAAATAAGCTCCAGCAAAATCAGTGATTACATCCAAGCTATGAAAGAAAATGCCTTCATTGGAAAATTTATGGGTATTTTCCCCACCTAAAAATCCCTCAATTGTTGAATCAAGCACACCTGGAAGCCAAAAGGACAAGTCGATCTTAAACACAGTTCAAAGGGATTTTTCACTCCCATTTCTTCCAACCAGGAGGACAAAGATAAGGTGTTCAAGGGAGGCCCCTATTTCTTCAACTCAGCAGGTCTCTACCTTTGACCATGGACATAACGATTCAGTCCAGACAAGGAAGACTTCACGATGGCCCCTATTTGGATCTGTATGTACTCGTTGCCCACACGATTTTGGGACCCATAAATACTTGAATGCATTGACAATTCATTGGGAACATTCGTGAAAATTTCAGAACTCACAAAGTAGGGTAAGTACACATTATATGCTCGTATCTGCATTTACACGAATCTCACCATGGCCCTGCTAGAAGCCATCTTCTTAAGCTATCAGAATGAGGAATGGAAACAAACCCTGGATTATAAACATATTCCTTTCCAGTGTAAACGTTGTCATGAGAATGACCATTTATTTAGGGACTTCCCAGTAAATCAAAAATCAACCCTCAACTCTGAAAAAACAAAAAAAGATGAGGAAGGATTTGAGCAAGTAAAAAATCGTCGAAGACAAAGGCGTCGAGAAACAACACCTCCAAGCACTCAACCCATTTCTACCAAAAAAACCTATGATTCTATCTTGCAAATGAACGAGATATCTAATGAACAACCCATTAAAGAATCACCACCACTGCAACACCCTAGAACAAAACATGAATCACATACAATAGAGGAAAGCACCAAAAAGATGAAAACAATGAACACATAACCCACCATGGATGAGGAATTCATGAATGAAGACCCCCCTGAACAAACAAATTATAAGGAGAGAGATGAAATGGAACTGGGTGACCTGGATCTTCAGTCAATTGTCATTGCATGTGAATTAAGGGAGCTTCAATATATTCCTGAACGACAAGTACAACTTCTCCAACAAGCCCTCATCAAATCCACTGGTGGATCTACAACTGTCATCCCAGGCATGCACACAAATTCTCCCTCTTTTGGATTAAAAACCCATCACATGCAGGAGCCTCCAATCTCATCTAGAGATGATAAAAGAAGGGGTTGACCCACCAACAAGCAACTTATATTGGGAAAATTCTCATTAATTCTAGAAGAATCGCTCCACTCATAGAGTTGTTCAACCCCTACCCCAACCCTTTACTATGAAGATAGTATCATGGAATATAAGGGGTTTAAATGGAAAAATAAAACACCAGATGATCAAAACCCTCTTATCCAAAGAAAAACCCAATATCTGCATGTTGCCAGAAATCAAATGCTCCTGTGAACATTTCACTCACCTAGCTTCCCGTCTCTGGCCTGGTTCTAATGCTATTTCCACAGATGCTCTGGGCTTTGCTGGGGTCCTTGGTATCATTTGGGATCCACTAATTGTCTCCCTCTTCAATTTATTATCCTCATTCTCCTCCCTCTCGACCTATTTTTGTCTTATTGGATCCTCCAACTCTGGTTGTCTCACCAATGTTTATGGGCCTACTCTTTCCCCTAACAATGCAAAATTTCTCTACTCTCTCTGCAACCTCCAACACATCATAGGCACCATTTACTAGTTAATAGGAGGGGATTTCAACATGATTGCTTCCCTTGCAAAAAAGAAAGGAGGCATTTGTAAACTTGACTAAGATTCCATGCACTTCCTCTCCACCATTCAACAATCATACTGGATTGAATTGGAAACATCCAATGGCATGCATACTTGGAACAATAAAAGAAGAGGAAAATCTCATATCACCTCCCGATTGGACTGCTTCCTTGCATCAACAACTCTCATGATGGTTGAAATCCCCATCTCAACCAAAATCCTTCCTTACTACAACTCTGATCACTGGCCGATTGAGTTGATAATGGATATCAAAGGCAACCCCTCAAATTTCCCTTTTCACTTTGAACACTTCTAGCTTGACCACCAAAGATTTCTTGATAAAATACAAATATGTTGGAACAAGATCTGTCCATCCTCTTCTTCTCAAATGATCAAATTCCAGCAGAAGCTTAAATATCTCAAAGGTTGCATCAAACAATGGAATAAATAGGAGTTTGGCAACATCTTCCAATCCAAACAAAACCTGGAAACTCAAATGAAAAGCATACAACAATCTATAATTCAAGAGGGGCACACAGATCAAATCACCAAGGAAGAGGAAAATATTCAAGAAGAACTCTCAATCCGCCATAGACAAGAAGAAGTTATTTGGAAGAAGAAATCCAGAGCAAGGTGGATGAAAGAGGGTGAAAAGAACACCAAATTATTTCACCGATTGACCATACAACACAGATTCCAAAACCGTATCTCCAGTATAAAGGACAACAATGGTAACAACCTCGCGTAGCATGCTAACATTGAGAGGGAGCTAACCTCCTTTTATTGAAACTTTCTCACCGAGCCTATCAAAGATAGAAGGCCAACCATCAGAGAAATCACCCAAAATATTCCCAAACTGGTGTCCCAAGAGAAGAATGACTTCCTCCTTAGACCTTCCCCCCTAGAAGAGATTGAAATATTTGTTATGAAAATTCCCAAAGTAAATCCCCGGGACCCGAGAGTCTCACCACGAATTTCTTTCATTCCTATTGACACATCATAAAGAAGGATGTTTGGAATCTTGTTGAAGACTCCTGCAAGTTCACCAATGTTCTCCCTGCCTTGAATTACACCTTCCTCACACTCATCCCTAAAGAAGAGCATTTTGACGAGCCTAGCAAATTTCACTCCATCACTCTCTGCAATGTAGATTACAAAATATTAACAAAATCCATAGCCAATCGCCTTAAGATCTTTCTCCCCTCTCTCATCTCCTCCGAACAAACCGGTTATGTGGAAGGTAGACAAATCCTTGATGACATCATCTTAGCCCACGAAGTCATCCACTCCATGAAACCCCAGAAAACCCCAGGTATGTTGATCAATCTTGAAATGTCAAAAGCCTTCAACAAACTTAGCTGGAAATACATCCAACAAGTTATTCTCGCTTTTGGATTTTCTCCCACCTAGGTAAAATGGATCCTCTCCCTAACCTCCTTTACTTTCTTATCTATTATCATTAATGGCTCACCCTCAACCACCTTTTCTTCCTCTAGAGGTATCATACATGGAGACCCCCTTTCTCCCTTTCTCCCTTTCTCTTAATCCTTATGGTGGAAGGCCTTGGACATGCTCTGAATGTTGCAGTAAGCAACAATAAAATCAGGGGACTTCGTCTTCATAGTGACAATGTTTCCAACTCTCATCAGCAATTTGTATATGAGACCATGGTCATAGGCACTCCCACTACTAGGGAATCCAAAGAAATTGATCAAGTCCTGCCATAGTTCATGGCAGCCTCAAGTACTTCTTTTAATTAGGATAAATCTCAATTTTTTTTCTTTAACACTCCCTTGGCTGCACAATGAGGATGATTTTAGGGGCGAAATTTTGCAGATTGGTGAAATTAGCGGATTTCAAATTTTGGTTCGGCGAAATTTTTGACTTGGCGTGCTTTATTTTTATTTTTATTATTCACCCTCAATTTATTAATTTATATATATATATATATATATATATATATATATATATAGGATTAGCCAATATGTATTTACGAAAGGAGAGGAGAGAACTAGTTTTCACCCACTGAAATTTATGCTGCAACCTTCCATTCGCCAAAATTTCTAGGAATGGAGTTTTTTTAGGAATGGAGTTTTTTTAGGATGATTTCACCCTCTCCATTTGGTGTGGATTGGCTTCCAGTGCTCACTCGCCCCAATTTCATGGAATGGGTTTTTTTGAGGTACATCTCGTCGGGGTTACAGGGGAACTGTGAAGTATTTGTTGCTATTTTTGCATCTTTCTAGATATTCATATTGAATGCAAGAATCAGGAACCCTTCCAGAATGAGGTGTATGTGCTTGTTCATGAAGCCGACATCCGTGGAATTCGAATTTTGAAATCAAGAATATACCCACTCGCAACCACCCTGGTACTTCCAAACCCTTTACACTATGCATTGTTTCTCCATCTTTCTTGCTAACATGTATATATGTAAATATGATTGTGAGTTGAAGAAGATCTTTGTGCCATGCATCCTGAAAAATGTGTTGAGATAGTACAATTTGTTGAGTGTTGAATCATCAATGAAATAACAATGAAATAATTAGCTACCACCTGGCAACAAAATTCCCTTAATCCATCCCTCTAGCTAGTTTCCATCTAGAAAATGGCCTAGCAATTCCCTTAATCCACCCCTCTAGTTGCTTTGCATCTAGAAAATGGCCAAGCGAATTTGTTACAGATAAATTGATAAATATGTATGGTGGGGTAACCATGTCAAATCGATATTGGAAGTGGTGTGATTTTCAAGTGCATTATTCTCATAAATGGTGGTCATCGCATTAGATTTTTTTTTCCTATTGCATCTAGTGGAAAAATTTTCAAACCTAACCCTTGTCATCATATCCCGAATGAAATCCCATACAAACATGTCACAAGCTGTATCAAAGTCATTTTCAGGAAGAGTGCATTGTGCCTAGTCTAAACTTTCCCATGTCATTATTAAATTGTATGTAATGAATCTTCCTTTCAAGAATATTGTTTGTTTTTGTTGGATGATCCTGGCACCAATAGGTTTGAATTTATTTGTTGAAAATGAAAACTATTTCTTTTCATGAATGTGCTATGATTGTTCTATCTTTATCTCCTTTTTAAGTCGTGCATACACATTCTTTCACTTTAACTTGTTTCATTGTTATTACTCTAAACATCCAACCTTGGGTGAAATTCACATTTTACAAGATGATTACCAGTCAAGATATGATTTCCCAAATTCCTCTACCATTTATTTTTGTGACATGGATATCAAATAAATTAAGATAGGTGCACTTGAAGAATATTTACATAATAACAAAGATGGTTTAACTGATCATATATGATATTTTTATTTGGGAGTTGGATTGATTTGGTGAGTCCGATTTGTGAATCTCACAAGTTACACTCGACCGTTTATCTATAAAAGAGGGAGAAAAAGAACTTATTGTGCCTATTTTCTTACTCGAATTAATAGTAGACCACTAGAAAATCTGTAAATTGTCCAACTTCCATGGCATTTTATAGTATGCACTATCATCTATGTACTTTGAAACAAGTTATTGTTGATAAGTTACATTATATGAGTTGAGTTTTTCTGGATTCCAAGCCAACTTTTACTCTTCAACCTAATTGAATCATTCTCTGAGTTGAATTTGGTAATTTTGGTAGGAACATAAACTATTATGGAAAATTATTTTGAATCCTTCTTAGGTTCACTTCCAAAACCTTCTATATTATGGATTTTCTTAGATTTGATTCTAAAATATATATTTTTAATTCAGTTGGAGCTAAAGTAAAATGAACTTCGAATAAATAGTTCTATATGTTTAGAATAAAGACAACCATAGACGATAAATGAGTTATAAAGAAACTTTTACATAGCTGATTTTTTTATTTTTTTTGTAGGAAACCATTATCCTTAACTGTAAGAAAAATGGTAAATTGATCAAGTTAAAAGTTAGTTAAGACTTCAGTAAAATACTTCATTAACAGATGTATAGTACTAATAGGGTTTAACAAAATTCATAGAAAACAAAATTTTTAGCTAGTTGGAACATGTGCTTCGAATAAACAGTTATATCTATTTAGAATAAATACAACCATAGACGATAAATGAGTTATAAAGCAACTTTTACATAGCGATGGAGGGATGTTGCATTTAAGATGTGATTCTTTAAAGTGCAATGCTGATCAGAATGTGAAAATAGTACACCTTGTGTAATCTAGTCAACACACATGCACATCTAGTGGAACTTTTACATTAAAAATCTGAGAAAAACTTGAAACCTAGAGTAATTTGACAAAATATGTTGAATTCACTAGTCTATAAGGCAACAAGGAAGCTCCATATATAGACCAATATGTTGGAGGATCGTAAATAAATAACCCATTCACTTGCATAATCAAATACCTATATCTTCCAAGCAACAAACTAGTGACATAAATTTAAGTTGGGTTCAAGAACCTAGTGTTGCTCTGTTTTCTCCCCACTAAGATCGAATACTTAAGGTGACAGAAAAAATAAGTAAATTTTCACATCATATGTACAAATTGAATTGTAGAAAATAGAGTATCCAACAAGTAATTGTTTGAGAAGATTTACCACAACCAAATATTCCATTTAGCCAAGAATGCAATTAAAGTCTATGATTATAATCTTCTGAATAATTAAAGGTTCCAACCATAATATTATAAAGAAAAGGGTCAAGGTTCAGGTCACAGACAAACGTATGTTATAGATTAACAACAAGCAATCCAAGAGAAAATTCACTAATGGCACTACATGGAGATACTACAAGGTAGTTTCACTGGCCACTTTTTTGGATTGTACAATTATAGCTAGTGTTCTTGCATCCTCCAAATAGGAGTATTATATTCATATGCATTAACAAACTATGGATTGATAAACAAGCCACATTAAGAAAAAAATTCCACACAATAGTGTCAGGTTTTATTGGCATCTTGTTAACAAAATATTTTGCTTCATCCAAATGCCCAGCACGGTAAAAAATGTCCATACAAATGTAATTCCTCATGGAATACTTCAATGCAACAACAATATAACAAAGACTTAAAAGAACTGATAAATGAATGCAATAATGATTTAAATTAAAAAAATGTTGCTCCCTGTTTAATCTCTAGTGCAAAGCTACTATTGAGAAATGCAAGCTACAGAATGCACCACCGAGCCCTAGAATAAACCACAATGCCAGACCTAGAAAGAGAGTATAGATTTTAGAAATTGAAACAAAATGCAGAACTTCACCACCACATGTTGCTATAGGGATGGAAGATACAACCTCAGGAATATTATCCTTTCAAATCTAGAGCTACAATTCTTCAGATCCAAGGCCCTGCTCCTTCAAAACTAGATTCATAACATCATATCAGTTAGCCTAATGTTCTTTCCTCCAGTTTTTATGTTGTTGGTTAGAAATTGGATTTTGGAGAAGCATCCCATAGTTCATGTTGAATTTTTTTGGTAAAGGAACTAAGCAAGTAGGACTTTTCATTATCAAAGACTCCAACTATGTACTTTGATCCCTAGAGAATACTATTTCTAGGACTCTATAAGCACAGTCAACAAACAAAATAATTTATAATTACTCAGTGTAGAAATGGAAAATAAGTATTCTTCCAGTGAAACATTTTATAACTGGATTTTAAATTTTATAAGCACCGTAAAACTATGAATAAGCCATTTAAAAAGAATTAAAACAACTATTGATACCCGTGTTATAGTGGTTGACTAGTGAGGTTAACAGAGAGACAATATAATGACAACTTCATAGCAAATAGAGTTTCATATCGAGATAATAGATTGGTAGAATGGGCCAATACTCAAATGTCTCTTTTGCAAAATCTTATATGTGGTTGAGCCAAATGGAATATTTTCCCTACTTAGGAAGGTCCTTGCAAGGACTATACTCTCCAAACTATCCTTATATGTGTTATCACCCCATAAATTATGGGAATCAACTGGTGACTGAGATATTATCTGTCTCTAGTATTTTTTTTGATAAATGATTTTTCATTCTGCAAATAATTTGAGAAAAGAAAAAAGAAAAAAAAGAAAAAAGAAAAAAGGAAAAAAGGAAAAAGAAAAAAAAAAGGAAAAAGGAAAAAAAGAAAAAAGGAAAAAGGAAAAAGAAAAAAAAAAGAAAAAAAAAGAAAAAGAAAAGAGGGCATAAAAGAATTGAAATAAAAGTCCCATGCAATAATAGTAACTTGGCCATACCTTTCAAGCATGGCCAAGTTCTTTTTAAATTTGATGTTGATAGGGTAGTGAATGATTTGGCTAAACAGTTTAATCTTAGCCAAAGTGTCTAGGTTAGATTAGTGAATAAATTTGACCAGACTGTCTAATCCTGGTCAGATAGCCCTAGGGTAGAGTAATTTCTTAACCCAGCAGTTTAATCTGGGTTAACTGTCATAGGAAGATAGGTTAGCATTTAGGTTAGTTGCTTCATTGTTTAACCCCAATAAAACCAGCTTGATGTAAGATGTCACACCATGTCTCAGAAGCCTAGAGGATAGTTTGGTCAAAGCCCCTTGGTGGTGTCTATTTGAAAGTTAGAGAAAAAACCCATAAAAATGTAGTTATCCTAAGTTTTTCCCAACACATGTGTTTTTCCGCCCCTCGTTTATGCCTCCTACACATCTAGACGATCATGATCGCGACGCCCAGATCTACGGCTCACATAACATTCTGGACCCCCCCGAGCGTTCTGATTTTAACCAAGGGGGGGGGGTCCGGAATCGGTGATAAGAATCGTGCAGATTTGGACGGTCCAGGAACGAGCGCTTAGATCCACGATCCAGATTGGATTCCGGACCCCCCTGTCTATTCTGCCTTTAACGGAGGGGGGGGGGCTCCGGAATGAATGATAAACAACGCGCTAAGATCTACAGCCAGGAAGAGGGCGCGTAGATCAACGACTCTAATTGGATTTCAGACCCCTCTTGATGATATGCTTTTAACCGAGGGGGGGGGGGGTCTAGAATAGTTTTTTCCCTCTGGCAGGCCCCTTGTCATACGTGGCGTCAGCCTATTGGTCCGAAGTCCCATCACCATCTGCTATCTGACAGCCCCCGTCACACATGGACGTCATTTTCCACTTGTTCCACTTGCTCCCGAGTTATGTCAAATCCCATAACTTCTGTCAGTCCCCAATGTTAGTCCCCTACCCCTTTCCACTCATAACCAGCCCCTTATTGCGACTTTCATCTCCAATCCCTAGCAACCACATCACTCGTCCGTATGTTTTGGCCACCGTCACCTGCCATATCACCCCCAAGTGGCCCGTTGCCCATTTATTACTGGATAACATACCCGTTATCCTGCTGACCTGTCTCCCGCGTCCGACCGACCCCAGTTTTAAATAAAATTACCGTTCCCCTCCATTTTCGCTGTTCACTCGTCACACCAGAAATTCTCATCGCCAGCCCCTCCATTACATCCCGTCGCCTTTATCAACAGTCAATCGACCCCACTAACATCGTGTTTATTGCAGGTACTGTTGCAGAGATGGCACCAAAGCCAAGACAAGCAGAAGGAGAGGAGAATCCTTTTCTCCCGCCTCCTGTCGACCTGGACAAAATCCCATTGGTCGACAAAGACATATTGATCGCTGATACCAAGTGTGATTTCGATTTTTCAGACCTCCAGTCATGGCTCTAGGAGGTTTTTCTGAACCAGAGCGATGAAATTGGGCTCTGGGAGTCCAATTTACCCCTTTATCTTTTTCCCCAGATTCACCATTTCCCTGAGTTCACACTTAAATGCCAAGCTCACTACATCCCCAAACAGAGAGCCGTCATATCCTCATCCGGAGACACCCTGTTCCTCATCACTCCCGAAGACATAGACCAGATGATGCAAATTCCCCGTGCTGAGTCTGCGTCCCCTTTCAACCTAGAAATCCTTACTAAGTTATACCAGAAGATGACTTTTCCCAAGAGAGCTCAAATTTTTGAGCTTTTCCTTCCCACCTCCGCTCAATTCCCTTCCACAAATCCCCCTTACCCGTCATCCATGTTCTCCACCAAAGGAAACCAGGTCATTTCTTCCCTTTGCGCCCTGATAGGTTACTATTCCGACCAGTGGGTAGATGAGCCCATTATGGATTTTCTATCCATTTTCTCCAATGATGAAAAGCCCACTACACAGTTTGATTTCAGCACCTTCTTGGCCAACAATATTCATGAATAGTTCGTGAATTTTGGCATGGAGGGCATGTTCAGATATTCATCTATACTGGCATACATGTTTGTTTATTTTCAAGTAGATAAATTCAGTTTCTCCATGCAGAAAATGGATGCATATGGAAGGCCTCAGCCAGTCACAGCATGGACCTCTTTGTTGAAGCATAATTCCACAGAGTACAGCTTCAAAGAATTCATCGATCTGTTCTACCACCCTGTGGTAAGCATGCTGAGCGGCAAGCCCGAGCCACGAATAAACGATGAAGTCCAGAGAATTCTGCACCTCTCGGACAACACGAAGATCGGGGATTGGTACCTGTATCAAAACCATTCTGAGATCAGAGTATATGGGTGCAAGTTGGCACCCTACAAGCTACCCAAATATGTGTCGATAAGAATCTTTGCTCTAGAATACATAAGACAAATCATGAATTCAAATGATATCAATTTCGTGTTTTTGAAGAAAAAGCAGCAGCTTCGGATCAAGGGGCAGATTGGCTCTTTCATATGCAACAGTCAAGGCGCCGGAGAAGAAGTTGACCGGATGCTGAGAGAGATGAAGTTTTTCTTAAGCTTCCCATGGCACTATGATCCATATGGGATCATCTCAGAAATGCGGGTGAAGAACAAAAATATCCTGTATGCTCACGAAGCTAAGCCCGAGATTGAGAAATTCACTAATCAGACGGTGTGGGTGCCTGACACCTTGATTGAAGTGGAACAGCAGGTTCCCCCTACCACTATGCCACCAACTTCCACACCACAGGTCCCGAAGGAAAAAAGGCCTCGACAAGATTTGTCTCCGCCTGTCAAGGAGGTGTCGTCTGAAGAGTTCCATCTGCACACGAAGAGGCCAAAGACGACTCCAGTTCCTGGTCCGTCTGGAGAACAAGAAGCCCTGCCTACCACCTTGGCTAATACTATCATTCCACCCTTCGGTCCGAGCCGTTATAAGAAAATCACCACAACAATACCAAAGAAATCCATAGACTCCCCACTGGACACCCAGACAGGCAAGACGGGGCCCAAGTTGAGTATCTTTGAGAAGTACGAGCTGATTAAGAAAAGAAATTAGACCCTTACCAGCAGTACTTACGCTCAGTTTCGAAAGCAGTCGTCCACTACGCAACACAGGCTGCTGTTCGCATTTGACACAGAAAGGGGCAGGATGCACATGGCCTTCCTCCAGGCACAGGTACCAGACCCCAAGGTAATCACAGACTACAAGAGGGCCACCTTCGAATTTCAAATGAAGGGCGTGCACCCTGCAGATCAGATGGATCTGCATAAGCAGACAGGGGAGATGGTATTCCACACATTGGCACATGCTTCATCATCTGCAGCAAAATTACAGGTATCATTGAACAATGCTCAAACACAGCTCAAGCTGGAGAAGATTTCATCCTTCGCAAAAGATAATAGAATTAAAACTTTGGAGGAGTTGGTCCTCAAGATCGGCTATGATCCCTCGAACGTCAAAGCTACAGAAGAGATGATAAAGAAGAAGAATGCAGATATCGCCTCCTTGAGGAAACAGCTGAAGCTCCCTCCTACAGAAGACTCGCAGGCAAAAGAGATAGTAGAGAAAGAAGGCGAGAAGGATGAGATGCTAAAGCTGCTTATGGAGCAGAATGCACAGCTCAAAGAGATGGAAGCAGAGATGGAGATATTATTGAAAGAGAAAGAGCAACTGAAGCCAATGGAAGGCATTCCATTGAGTGCTATCCCAATTGCCGGATTGAGCATAACAACAGTTACAACAATTCCATATGCAACACCACTAACACCACAAGAGGGAACAACCGACCTCGCCAAATCCATGGAAAAGATGAACCTGCAAGAGACAGAGATCAGCAGTCTTAAAAAGGAAGTTGAGAACCTCCAGGAACTCAACACTTCATTCCAGACAAGTCTCTCCAAAGAAAAGCAGGTAACTGAGTAGCTCAGGAAGGAACTACAGCAGCTCCAAAAGCAAACAATGGTAGGGAAGACTTTGGCCAAGGTCAAAGAGAATGTATGGACAGACATCACCAAGTCCATAAATGAAATCTGGCCCATGATCCAAATCATGTTTGAGAAAAACGAGTTGGCCCAGAGAAGTAAACAGGCTATTGAGAAGATCAGAGTAGAATTGGGAGATAGACCAACTCAGGCAAATGATATCATCAAATTCCTCAATTCCAAGACCAGAGAAGAGTTAGAAGAGCTGAAGATAGAAGATAGAACAGAGACCATCATTGAGGTCAAGAGAGTTTTGACCAAGAGAGGATTAATGCTTCAATTGGAAGAAAAGGTTCAAATCATGGACCAGGGGGTACAAAAGTTTTTTAATAAGATTGAGGCTCTCCAGAAGAAAGGTCTCCCCAGTCTGAAGGTTATTAATGATAAACTAATGACACACCCAGATTACAAAAAGATACTGTCTGAAGTGTCTAAGGACAGTTCGAAGTTTTTTGGCATACAAGGGAGCATCACTGGTAAAGAATTCCTGGACGCTCTTCAGTTGGACATTAGCATCCAACACGAGATTCGATACATATTCCTCACTAAGCCCACATTTGCTAAGTATACGAAAATGGACAAAGTGTATCAGAGACTGCTCAAAGTCACTGTGCCTAGTCATCTCAGATGGGAGGAACTCTGCGATTTTCTCGATTAGCAGATGAGTTGTCCAGGTCCAGTCACCTGTCCAGTCATAAGAGGTTGTGCAAGAACCTCGCCAATGGCCTACCCCAGAAATTCCGCGTGCGGTTGCACCAAGTCATCAAGCAGTTTTGATTAGTTAAATTAGTTAGACTAAAAATAGAATGAGCATGTCCTGATCAGTTATGACAGGAACGTTTGTAATTTGAATGATAAATACTTTACCTTTCGAAGTATTGAGGGTTGTCGATCTTCACACCCTGAGGCTATCAGACTGTATCATTTTTTGAAGAGATCTTCCATTAATAAAAGGAGGCACTTTTTACAGGATTCTTGCGTGTATTCACTGGTGATGTTTATTCTCTAATGTTGAATGTTATTCTTCCTTTGTGATCATATTGTTTTCTGAAACTAATCTTTAAGAGTAACGAATGTTGCAGGATTTATCTTGGATACCCTGTTTCTGACTCGAAAGATTTTAATGTTTATCTTCTGATGTTTTCAATTAAGGAATTCTTAACTGCTTCTTAGTTGAATTTATCTTTCTCATCTTTTCTTCTATCCATCATTTAATCTACTAAAAGACCCAGTGAGTATATTATCTCGCCCTCTGGAAATCTTCCTTTACGTTTTTTGTTGTATTTCATATTTTATTTAAACACAGACCCCACAGCCCAATGGATGTGTAAACTGTCTCAACCAATTCAAAAAACTCTTTTACAACAAAACCTACCTATTTCTTTAGCTAGCCTAACATCTAAAGTTAAAAACAAAGCTAAATCATATAGAGAGATCCCTCTCCGAAGTTGGAAGGGCTAGATCCCAGCTTTAAAAGTGGTTGGATAAAGTTACCTTTTGTAGATTTCTTCGTTTTCAACCTCTAGGAAATTTACCAAGTGCTAACAATATGTATGCTCAGTGTGTTTTGCTCCAATTGAAAAAATGTGGGAGAATGGAGTTTGCACACCAAATGAGCAAGAAAAACCATTCTGTTAAATGTAAATCACATGGCATCATTTTCCAGCCAAACAGTTGCCTTACAAACACTACAAATTTTTTGACACATTTATTTCGGTTGAATTCATTTCAACAAGACTAGTATTAAGTGCAAAAGGGACAAGGATTTGCATACAATACTTGGACCTTTACTCAAACACTAGCAGAGCAAGCTAACACTTTGGTTGTAATCCAAGATAGTTTCATACAAATTTTTTCCTAATATTTCATGAGCCCAAGTCATAGGTTTTTTCAAGTGTTTCCCAAGTCCCAGTCTTGTGACTTGATTTTCACATGCATATAAGCAACAAAGCTTATCAAAACCCTAGAAAACGCGAAGGAGCTAGAATAACCTCAAGATAATACTAATAATGATCAACTTGGATTGCAATGTATAAGGAAGATGAATAATATCTTCATAGGAAACGATCATCTA
The DNA here is from genome assembly GCA_009831015.1 of Picea engelmannii. NCBI lineage: Eukaryota > Viridiplantae > Streptophyta > Pinopsida > Pinales > Pinaceae > Picea > Picea engelmannii. The sequence continues at coordinate 925,824 of ML777078.1, read as the reverse complement.
AAATTGAGATAGATGAGTTTGAGAAAACAAGATAATGCAAAGTTATCTTGTTAGTGCATCGATCTTTCTAATATCATTCTGACTACATAATTTGACCAATCATTATTATGGATCTGAATGACGAGGCCCCTATTATTTTGTTGATAATTCTTATTCCATGCACCTTACAACATTATTATTGTTGGGTGTTCTATCTAGGATTCTGGAACAAGTGCTTACAATACACTTCTTGGTTAAGAGTTTTTCTACAATGATCCCTAATTTACGTATTAAATTTTCTTTTCATTTAATGTGGTGGAACCAGTCTCAAGGTAGTTTACTCAATAAGCTAGAGGAACCATTATTATTCATACCCTGAGCTTACATCGATGGATTCAATGAGGCTAACTTGATGGGAGTCAGTGGTTTTAAATTGGTTTACAAAGGAAGTTTGGTGGATGGAACCTTAGTTGTTTTTAGGGTTCTTCATTTGCAAAGCGAAGAAGCTCACAAGAGCTTTTATAAAGAATGCAATGTCCTCAAGATTGCTCGGCACCGAAATCCCGTGTGAGTGGAAATCCTGTGCGAGTCATAGTTTCATAGAGTTGGTGTATTTGTGTCACATATCTCATGAGGTTGACCATTTGCACGAAAATATGGTGACTGGATGTTATGAAACCCATCCCATTGTCAAATCTGATCGCTGCCATATCTCCCATCAGATCATTGTGATGTGTTGTCTGTGATCTATCTTTAAGACACAAGTGTGTCAAAGACAACCTTAATCACAAATAAAGGTTGGGGCTGACCTTTTCCTGTGTGCCTTCTTAGGGATAACCTTTTCCTGTGTGCCTTCTTAGGGCTGACCTAGGCTTAATCCAAGACATATAAGTATGAATAAGTGTGCATTTTTCCTTTTATAACCAGATCATAATTGTACTATGAAATTTCATGAGATAGAGAGGATCGCCAAAGGGCTACAGGTATATGATAGATATAACAACAAAAAAGGGGGTTGTGGGGGAGGGGGGGTGAGCGGGTGTTGTACAGTTTATTTTTGGCAATGACTATGGGATAAGAAGGCATATTAATTTCATACCTGTCATCTTTACAGATCTAACTTGGAGGCATTGTTCCAACTTGTTTTCTCAGAAATGGTAATTTTGGTGGCTTTACATTGGCAACAAGGGATTCTTCAGTCATTTTTCTTGTGCACAAGATGTTTTTTTCTTACTTCTTCCATAATATATCAACTACAGAGGCCATCTCCTTCTGTAGCAATTAAAAGGGTGTTGTCCAGGGTATTTTTGGCAATGACCATGGGATAAGAAGGCATATTAATTTCATACCTGTCATCTTTACAGATCTAACTTGGAGGCATTGTTCCAACTTGTTTTATCATAAATGGTAATTCTGGTGGCTTGAAATTGGCAACAAGGGATTCTTTAGTCATTTTTCTTGTGCACAAGATGTTTTTTCTTACTTCTTCCATAATATATCAACTACAGAGTCCATCTCCTTCTGTAGCAAGTCAAAGGCAACTCAGACTTTTCCTTTCACCTCTTTCCTCGGTCATTGATTTCCAACATATTCTATAGGTCTAACAATAAGCTACCTAGGAGTGTCATTCTGGCAATTTGTCTACAACAACAAAGGTTAAATTTGGATATGTTATATGCCTTAGAAAACCATCAAGAAAACTTTATCATTGATGTCTGAATCATAACTCAAGAGTCAATAGGCATACACAACCAACAAAAAATTTAATGTGTGTAAGAAAGAATTGCTCTTGGTTGAAATTACAATCCAACATGTACAACATCAATGTAAGAAGATTTGAAAAGGAAGAAGCAAATTTAACTAGATTAAAAAATATTTATATATCAAATACAAAGGACCTCAGATCTAAAAAGTAGTAGTGCATACACAAATCTATGTTTTTCTAGTATCTTCTTTCCAGCCCATATGTTTATTTTCATCTAGGAGAAGTCATCAGAAAACCACTCTACTAGAGGAAATAAATAATGTCGATTACAGAATTGAAGAAATTCCCTAAGGATACTTGATTTATCAATAGACTTAATGGTCACCTACAATAGAGGAGGGTCTTTTATGGGAAACAAATGAGGCATACTCGGGTTGTTATTTTGTCCCATGCTTGTCTCAATATGACTTTAGTTTCCATTTTGGTGCAATAGTACAACACAATAGGACTCACCATAGCTAGAAAGTGAAGCGAATCCTCAAACAAAGATTGTGCTAATACCCCAGTTCTTTCCCCAATATATACAAAGAAAAATAGTATAATTTTGATCCTTACACTGCAGTAGGTTCAATAGTTTAAACTTTACTCTTTGCACCACTATTGTTGTTTCTTTCCAGGACCAAACTATGTTGAACCTATTAATCATAGTTAATTCTCTAGGGTTAGTCACAATGTTTGGGCTTGTCTTTCTACAACATATTAAGGGGGGTAACTTGTCACTATTATTTTTTACTAACCATCCTTGCAATGCCAAATGATGATGGCACCACCATGCTACATTTCCTTGCAGTCTAAATTTCCATATTAGATGAGGGAGACATCCCAAGTGATACTAACTTGAAACCTTGCATTCTGAAGCATGTCACCTTCCTAGGTGCATAATAGTGAGTAACCCAAGCCAATCAACATTACTTGGTTAGTGAAAAATGATATTTCTCATAAGTACTAAATACAAATCTATGAGTAAGAAGAATAAGAGTTGTGTTAAAGGGAACGATCTATGGGAAAACCACTAGGAAAAGATTGAAAAGTGGAAGAAGGAAAATATTCCAAGAAATCTATAGTACAATGTGTCAAACACAATGAAATTATATCACAAGGCGAGTAGGGGAATGGGAGTCTAGGAGTTTGTTTGGGGATTCATCAAATCCAAAGCATAAGGAGGTTTTGGTGAGAGTGGATTAGTGTTGTCATTAATGTTCCTATTGGAAGAATACAAACAGTAAGGGTATGTGTTGGATCTGTAAGAGGAGGCAACAACTTCAGTGATGAATTGGAAACTATGTAATTAAGTGATGATCCCAATGTAACAGCAGATGCTAACCCACTTTGATATAATGTCCTAGAAGAATATGGCAGATGTGCATAAATAAAAATTCCTCCCATAGAGTGACCAAGAGGAAATAATTTTCCATCCTTTGGATTGCTCTGATTCTGAATGTATTCCATCACTACAGGAATGTCCTCTTCTAAATAGTTATCAAAGTGCCAATCATATTTTACAATAAGATCCACTAATTTTTGAAAATCATCCATTGTTGAGATGAGGCACTCACGCAGATCAAAGATCAATGATGGAATGGAACGTTGACCATCGTCAAGCATCTTAACAAGCCTCTTATTCATTTCTACAAATTATGTAGTAATAGCAGAGTTTTTGCCTATCCTCCAAGAGATTTAAAAGTTTTCCTTTGATATTATGGAAGCGTTCCGAGAGTTGATCATCTTCCAGAAGTTTTAATATATGATCAATTAATTTAGCAGACATAACCTTTTATCGGATTTCTTTGAGAAAAAATTTCATTATTTCTATCAATCTTAAAAACGTTTCCAATAATCTGGCTACCAATTCTGATTTTTCCCAGGTTGTTTCAACTTTGTCCTCTTTAGCCTTGATGTTTTTAGATTCCAATACACAAATTATTGGTCTAATCATGCTTGGTATTTTCCCTCAATTTTCTAATCATTTATGAGTGTCACTTGGATTGTGGCCTCATGATTTCATATATTCATTGATGATTACATCACCTCATCTCTTCCATGCTAGGATTTCTCAGATGCTTTTTTATGCCTATATTTATTTTCTCTACCTCTTTCAACCCACCTCAGGGAATCTCTTTCTCTACCCACATTTCTTCTTGTTCCCTAGTTTTGCATTTGCTAGTTTTGTAAGTCTAATTTTCCCTAGGGGAATTATGGTTCTCTCTATTTTTATTGTTGGTGAAAAGGGGATTCAATCCAAGCCTTTGTGAGAGATTATGTTTTCCTTTTCTATCATGTCCATGGGCATATCCATTGATGGATAGAGAGCAGGCATATTTTGTAGGGCCATGAACATTTCGATTTGGCATTCACAAAATAGACAAGAGACATAATCATGCACAAATCAGTTCAATATTATGAGTTGCAGGTGGCCCATATTGTCAATTTTGTAAACATTTGTAGACTTTAGTCTCCTAAGTCAGACTCATATATTTTGGCCCATGTTTGCCTCAACATGACTTTAGTTTCCATTCTAGTGCAATAGTACACCACAACGGGACTCACCATAGCTAGCAAGTGAAGAAAATACTAATAACCTAGTGGATGGAGAGCATTATGAAAAGCGTGTGGTTAGAAGCAACAAAGAAACTGGAATCAACCTAATATTTGACAATGTTCGTAACAATCTTACAGGACATTTTGTGGATATGAATCATGACACTAAAAATGTGCATCCCATTGCAAAAGATAACTGTGAAGATCAAAAAATAGATTTAGAAGGTCATGGTAAAGTTAATGTGAAGGATATGGCCAAAAATATTATAAAACAGGCCACCAAATTAGTTCATGGTATGAAAAAATTGCTAATCAAGATGAATCAGAGTAAAGACAATAATGAAGGTGCTAATGTGAATTCCAGTTTTATGGAATCTCCTAGCAAGGATCATAATTATGATAAAATCTCTTCATTTGATAGTGATTCTGTTGAATATAAGAAATAATGTAAACTATCATTGTCAGAGGTTCCCCAAAATGACATGAAACTTGAGAGAGATGACACTTCTACCAACACTAATCATTCTCAAAATAATATGAGGAAAAACAATTATTCTTCCATCTCTAGTCAGTCTCAAAATAACATGATCCTTGAGACAACTAACACCACTTTACCATCTCAAGTCATTGAATAGTAAATCACTTTTTTTTCCTTTTTCTCCTGCCGGAATTGACCACAATTTGACTCCGGGAAGTCAAAAGTGATGTACAAGTCATGATAAATCTAAATATGTAAGCCTTTCATCATTTGGAATCCTCCATCAAAAGAGTAGCATGCCCCACGCTACGCTTTCTGCAGACTTGCTATAAATTTCCTCCCGAAATTTTGAAAAATAATGTTCAGTTATCCCTTTGTATATCTTAATTTGAGATAGCTGTGTAAAATGTGAGAGAGGTTATTTTAGATGAATATTTTTCTTAGATAAACCTCTCTCAGTTTCCCAAAATGCTTCTCCAGTTGTTCACAATATTTTTTTCAAAAATATGTCTAAAACAAGACTTTGCTCAGTCAGAAAAATAGGTTGTGAATATGTGAATATATATCTCATTATGTAATACATGTGTAAAATATGAAATAGTTTATTTTACTTTGGCATATTAGGAACAAAAACCTCGTCCATTTTCTCAATATTTATCTCTTATTGGCCACAATCTGTTTGGAAAAAAGATGACTAAAAAGGTGATTTTTGGAAAATGTGCCTTCAAAGATTTTTGGAAAATGAAGTGGAATGATGGGTTAGGGGTTTCCTAAATTATTGAGAAAATTTAGGGGGGTATGTGTTATCCTCATTTTTGGTTATCAAGATGATGACATGATAATGACATGGTGATAGAAGATCTAGCTCTTCTTTAAGATCATTTTCATGAAGAAAGTTACACTTGTCAGTTTCTCAAAATCACTCTTTTGGAGACAGTA
>ML777078.1:838118-908477 GCA_009831015.1 Picea engelmannii | reverse complement strand
CCCCAGCCACCACTACTTATCGTTTTGTTTTACCTCCTGAGATGGATCATCTGGCGAACACTACCAATGTTCAAACCGGAATACCGGCAACCACTCTTGCCCCGATAAATACCCAGAGAACTCCGGTAACTAATCCAATCTTAACTAATCCAATGTACATTTCGCTCATTAATAGAAATTGTGTATTACTGTATATATGTGCCTATTGTTATATGTTTGATATATATTTGTTATCTTATTTTCTCTCTTGCAATATATCTGTATATTTATGTGTTATAGCTCCACTCTCATTGTGTGCCAAAAATAATATGGATAAGTGGTATCAGATCATGCTTCTCTTGATCATTTTTCAGTGCATGTCCTTGACGAGGTATGAGTATAACAAGTTGGGTCTCGAGCTTGTATCTCTTGAGGAAAATATCTCTCTCATGCCCAAGAAACCCTCCATGGTGGAAGACAAGAAAAACGACAGAGCATAATATTCTATTAATCTGTTGCTTGAGCAAGCTCTCACGCGACAAAGGGATGAAATGATGGAGAATTTTTCCCATGTCCTTCAACACATGTCGATAACAACCGGAACGTCTTCATCAAGAAGCAACTTTGGAAGAACCTCTCCTTTCAAGGTACAAGTCAATTTTTATATTCACATATTTGAAGGTTAGATAGATGCGAATGGCCTAGAAAAATGGTTAAATCTGCTAGAAGGTTATTTCTTTGTTCACAATTTTTTCGATAGGGAAAAGATCACCTTCACACTCCTTAAGGATCTCCCCCACATCAAACATTGGTGGGAAACTTACTGGGAGAAAATTTCCACATAGGAGTCTGGAATATATGGGGTCGAGCCCACTTGGGATTTTTTTGTGGATGCGGTCAAGGAACAATATTACCATGTTGGTAACTATGACGACCAGTACATGAGATGGATCACACTGTGTCAAGAGAGGGGCCAAGCAGTGTTGGAGTTCACCAATACCTTACATACCTTGTGCACCAAGCTGGGTATCAAAGAATCTGAGCGACATTTGGTTCTGAAATATCGTGGGGCTTTAAACAGATACATCCAAACTGAAATGGATTTCCTAGACATCTCATCACTGGGTGTTGTTTATCGATATGTTGTTAAAATTGAGTAGAAATTTAAGCACCAGAACAAGTGAGAGTTCGGGTCTGCAAATCCAAAACAACCAAAGAATGAGAAATACAACCCTAACAACTAGCCTTTAGAAAACCAATCCAATCCACATGAAAAGAAGGGTAATAGAAAGATGAAGAAGGACATTGGAAAGTTGTGCGATTTCCACAAAATCCCCTGTCACATCACTGATGAATGTATCTCAAAACAATCATTGATGTTCGAGATCAAATACAAGGAACCAAACCCTGATTTAGAATTTGATGAAGAAAATAATGGGAAAATATAGATCATCGACGCAGACCAAACTGCTACTGTCACGACCGCAACAATTCAACAAGAAGAACCAACAGATCCTGAAGAGGGGGAGCACGTTTTCCATTCATAGATGTGGGTGAAGGGGACCCCACTGCATTTTATTGTTGATACCGGAAACCAAAAGAACCTCATCTCGACAGAGGTCGTTAAACAGTTGGGATTGTCGACAACACCACACCCGCAACCATACAATATCGGGTGGCTTCACTAGGGAAAAGATCTTTGTGTTAACCAACAGTGTCGATTTTCATACGACATCCAACCCTTCAAGGATGAGGTATTATGTGATGTTTCCCCGCTAGATGTTTGTGATGTTTTCTTGGGCCAACCATATATGTGGAAGCACCATGCTATCTATGAGTATCGACCCTGGAGTGTCATTGTTACTCTGGGGGGTCATATCTACATGATAATAGAGGTAGTTACGACTATTGTCCCACCTAAACAATGTCGCAAGGTAGTATCTCGTACTACAAAATTCAGCTTTTTCACAATCTCGTAAATAAAAGGACATTGCAACCATTGTAGCCTTAGCCCAAGACATTTCTATCTAGCAGAAGCAAATTGTAGAAGAGAAAGAAGATATTGTTTCTTCACCTACGAGGGTACCTACACACTACCCAGTCAAGCCAAGATACAACAGGGTTGAACAAATTCAACCCCACCAGTAACAGGTTTGTGACAACCTTCAACAAGCTAAGTAACACAACTTCTCCAGCAAGGCAAGCAGCTCATCAAGATGTAGATTCAACAAACGCTTTTCCCTCTCCCCTGGGCACTCAACATAATGGAGACCATTGATTCTGAAGGCGGAAGGATCGATCCATGTGGATATCGGTGGCCACCCACCTATTCCAACTGGCTCAAAACAGTCTTATGGAAATTTACTATTTTTAACAGTTTTTCGGTTCCTAAACTTCCAGGGCCATTTTGAGGGATAAATGAAGTATTTTAAAAATTGGGAACCTCAATGATATATGAAGGCTTTTATTGATCCCCCAAAATTAATCTCCTCATCGATACCTTTCCAACGAGCTATCGTGCACCCCAAATGGAGATTGTATGCCAAAGTTCCGCCCCTGGGAAGTTGATACACCAAACTACCCAAAACAGGGTCCACAAACCTGTTGGCTTTTCATCTTTCGGGCTTAGGATTTTGGATTTTCTTTATTTTAAAAGGCCTTTGGAGCCTCATTGTAACAATCATCTTCTTGCGAATGTGATTAGCCATCACATCTCTTCTCGAAGATAAGCTACAACCATTCTAGAGAGTCTTTCAATCTATATTTCTACAGTTTTGTACATTTCACTCATTAATAGAAATTGTGTATTATTGTATATTTGTGTCTCTTGTTATATATATGATATATCTTTGTTATATTATTGTCTCTCTTGCAATATCTCTATATATTTTTGTGTTATATCTCCGCTCTCATTTCGTGCCGAAAATAATCTGGATCGGTATCACCTCCAATGAACCCTCCCAACCTCAAAAAAACATCTGGGAAAAAATATGGACCACTTATGTATGGCCTAAGGCATGTTTCTTCCTATGGCTCCTTTTTAGAAAGAAAATTGTCACCCAGGACAAATTATTGAAAAGAGGATTTGTCGGCCCAGGTATGTGCTCCCTATGTCAAAATGAGGAGGAGACATTTGAGCACCTTTTTTATGGTTGTTTTATTGATGCTTCTCTATGGAACCTTGGTGCCATGGTTTTCTGTTCATTTTATCGCAACCGAGGAAATTTGCTAGAGACTATCACTAACTAGAGAGCTCAAGCTTTCTCCAAGCCCATTATCAACCATGCTTAGCAACTCTTTCAAGGCTTTCTTCTATGGGAACTTTGGAAAACAAGGAACCGACATATATTTGAAAATAAAAACACCATGGTCAATGACATAGGGAAATACATTAAGATTCATCTTAAGGAAACCTCTCTCATAACTCCTTGGAATGACATCGATTGGATGATTACTTCTCAGGACATCACCATTCTCTAGAACCTCAACATTCAAGTTCTATCCAATTACTCCACTCCACCTCCCCACACGATTCCTTTATCCATTCCTGATTCTTGGTCCCCCCCGCATACGAGTTATCTAAAGTTGAAATTCAATGGTGCCTCCAAGGGCAAGCCAGTACCAACCAAATTCGTAGGCACCATTAGAAATGATAATGGAGATCTACTATGGCTCTACGAGGATTTTATGATGCAAGACACCAATAATGGGGCTGAAGTACAGGTGCTTGAGCATGGCCTCGCCATTATGATCCAAGCCAAGTTTCGAAAGATTATTATGGAGGAAGATTCCCTAGTTGTTATCCAAATGATCTGAAAACTTCAAACTGGCTCAGCCATTACAAAGATTTCCAAAAGTTGGTGATTGGAGAGCAGTCTTGAGAACATCCAAGCCATGCTTTCACACTTTGATATCCTCATTCCCTCCCATATTAAAAGAACTACCAACAAACTTGTTGATTTCCTTGCCAACGTTGGAGCTCTCCAGGAGGTCCTCTAAATGGTCTAGAATGGAAGCACTCCCCCTCCACACCATTGGTAGTAGATTGTAACGCCCTATCACAAAAATATATTTCTCAGTTCCATCAGCACCTAGATTGGGTGTTAGGGAATCACACCAGGCTTCATGCATCGCCACGACATCCCCCTACAACTGGCGGCATAGTACAACCTCACAGAAACAATGCTACCACCTCTCCAGACTCTTGTCAGTATTGTTAATTTGGTCCTCCCATCAGTTTTTACTCCATGCACAGGGATTATTACTTTCAGTGCTGGGTTCATTAATCCAACCACTCTCATGATTTTGGAGCATTTATAGAGAGTAATGACATCGTATGACACCATGACTCCCCAATCCAGACTCCATTGGATACACTATTTGAATGCTCCTCCTCACTCGAATAGGCATAAGTCTTGGTATCTCTCTCATCTTACCTCTAATCTGAATCATCTTTGCCTCACCTCTGCACTGTGTCATTTCTTATCTAGTCCTGTTTATTTTCCCACCTCCACTATTCTCGCCTCCACCATGTCGCGCAGGGGACAGAGATAGAGGGGTCACAACTGAAGAGGTGGTGTCATTGAGCGCACTACCCATGCCACAATCACCCATACCGTCGAGGCTTATGAAGTCCACTCCTCTTTGCATATTCAATAAGAGATCAACCTCGTTGAGGTTGACACATGTGTCCTCTATAGGTTCATCGACCATGCTGCAGTTGACGTTGAGATTGGGTAGTGGATTCCAGACCCGATCTCTTATAGATAACGTGTCGCACTCTACACCAAAACTGTGGACTTATGCCAGTTGCTTAAAACAATCATGTGGAAAGTGTTTGTTGAGTAGAATGAGGCACATGCAGAGATATTTCTACAAATGGATGAGATGCAAATGGAGCTTTTGAAGATGAACAGGAAAATTGACTAACTCCTAAGCGTGAATGTGGATGGTGCTAGCCCAAGTCATAGCTCGGGTGCTAGTTCACATGATGCAGAGCCCCATCCCGAGGCACCTCCAAGTCCAATTCACTATAATTCATGATTTTGATTATGTATTTTTGTCTCTATAGTCAAGAGGGGTGCAGGGCGACAACCCCGCCAACGTATAGCCATAGACATAATCTTAGGTTTAATATGCACAGACTGGCAAACAATGTTTATGAAAAAGTGTATCTAGTTTTATTTTTTGTTCTCAAAGCCTGTCATGGGAAACTAAATTTGTTATTTTACATGTGGTCGAGTTTCCCTAGGCATTCCTATGTATAACCTCTTCTTTTTAATGCAATAGAAATTATGGGACTAGATAATTAACAAAAAAAAAAACATATCTTCTTTTTAAATCTTCATTCTCACAAGGTTTGTAACTTAATATATTAAGGATTATATTGTTTATCATTTCTTATATACAGTTAGTCAACTTTCAATATGTCTTTTTCAAAGTTTATAATTAATGTAGAAGAATGTAGAAGTATCGAGAGTGTGATTTGAATTTCAAAGTTTAGATTAAGAAAGGGAATACGTATATTTGATCAATTTAGACGAAGTAAAGTAGTTGTCATATGAGTCCTTTTATCCATTCAAAATAAATAAGGTAGTTGGTATCAGTGTTGAAAGTTGATGTTCACCTTTTCTTGTCAAACAAAAAAATTCATGATGTTTCAATTTTTTATTACTTTTCAATTTACATTCACATAAATTAATAACACATTGTTCATAAAAAAAATTCATATAAAATTACTTGGAAATCATTTTCCATATTCTAACTTAAAAATCTCTTCGCCTAGACATAAAACACTCTTTGCTCCTTTTGCATCTAAAACCTCAAGTTTTGGATCCCCAATATTTAAAATTTCTTAATACCTACATAATTTTTTGTCAATAAATTGATTTAAAATTTAATTGTTTGAAAACACATATAATTGTAGATATGTATCGTCAATAAATTGATTTAAAAATTGTTTTCTAAAACACACAAAATTTTATGTATGCATGCAAATTATACATATGTATGCATGTAAAAAAAAAGCAAAAGAAAGTTGTATATCTTTGAAAATGGTAAACAACCTTTACAAAATGAGTAATTATTATTTTAGACTTAGTAAAAAGGATTCAAAATTATATTTAACCTTATCTTAGGTAGGTGGTTAATGACGACTATAATAAAAATATAATTATTATTTAATTTAAAAAATGAAGCGAGTATCTATTTAAGTCCACCTTTCATTGTATTATGAACCTTTGGGTAATGAAATGATGAAATCAACCTTTCAGGTAGGTGTAGATTTTTAATGACAAAAAATCAACAAGCTAATATTTTTGTCAAACACTTAGCAACCTAGAGATAATTGTCTTCATAAATTTCATAAATGCATTAAACCCACATTTAGAAATTACCATAAGAAGAAATACACATTGCTAAGCAAAATAGCAGTGGAAATAACACAGTGGACAACAACCCATAACACTCAGAAATTTAGGCAAATGCCAGGGAAAACCCCAATGTGGGGAAACCCAATGAGAGAGAGAGAGAGAGAGAGAGAGAGAGAGAGAGAGAGAGAGAGAGAGAGAGATGTATTATTCAGCTTTCAGGAAAGTATAAAACAACAACACATACACATTTCCAGCCAAGGAAAATACCTCACAACACCAAAATAGTCCCACCAAATTCTGCCTCAAAAAATGTGCCAAATATGTACTGTTGTACGGCCTCTTCCGTACCTCGTTTTCCATGCCCACAATCAGTTGTACAAACTATTCCGTACGACCCATAAACAATGAACAAAAATCTAAAATCCACCTCAAAAACTGTGCCCAAATCTTCCTCGATTTTCGTTCCAAATTCGTACAACTATACAGACTGTACGGATCCGTATAGTACGACCTCCCACAGCAGAAAAATAATTCAGCCAAAAACTCACAAAAATTTTTTCTTGGGATTCATGCCCTCCTTCCTTGGAAAACATGCCCTCTTGCTGCTCACTTTCCCCTCTCAAGCATACTCAGAAAATCTTTCTCAATCTCCTTTCAATGTCTTTTCAACATGTCTTGCACACTACCCAATACATTCTTTTATAATCTAAAAATGACATGTTCCACCCAAAGTGTCTTTTCACCTTCCCCAACCCTAAATCCAAAGGCCAAGATTAGATCTTTCATTTTTCAAGATCAAGGGTCATGATCCATTCCCTCCAAAATGAATCACTTGAAATATTAAAGTGGTTTCACTTTATTACATAAGTGCTTTATGAAAATAAAGTCACTTTAAAATTAGAAGGTATACTTTATTAAAAAAAGTCGCTTTAATAAAAGAACCACTTAAAACTACTTTATAAAAACTATTACAAAGTTAAGTGTTTGGTAGTGTAAATATGAGGTAACATCCGCATACAAGACAAAACATGTGGAGTACCTCCCGAGCTAAAAAGATAACACTCCCTCTTAGAGAGGGATGTACTCACTGCCACCGCGATCATATGGTTCCATCACACTGTGCTCTGTAAGAGCTCCCTCTGAACCTGGAGCCATCCTTAACACCTGAACAGAACTCGAACTAGAATATCTTCTCCTGGCAACATCTTGGAACTCTGAGCTCACTTCATCTTGAGCATTGGTTCGATCAACCTAGCTAAGCCTCCTGTCGGTGCTTAGAAGAGACTCGCTCTCTTCTCTCAGAATGCAAGACTGAAATCTTGGTGCCACCATAGTCTCAGAAGCCTCCTCAAGCTCCTCATCCGACGTTGAATCATACATCGAAGGTTCTCCTCTCAACATATACAACCTGTCCACCCGATTATCGATCAGTTGCAGCTCTATCGGGTCCACTCCCTACATGTAGCTAAAGACATGTTCCCTCTTGAACAATATGCAATATCCTGCATCCTCCAAGGCTGAGACTGAGAGCAAGTTAACCCTCAACCTTGGAACAAAGAGAACTCCATCAAGCTCCAAGAGTCCCCCAAAATCGAGTTGAAATCTAACATTCTCAACTCCACGTATGAATTTTTCCATACTACCTTCATTTACCACTTGTCGGCCAAGACCAATCTCTATGAAATATAGGAATACTCGCCAGATTCCTGTCATGTGGCTAGAGGCTCTGCTACTCACAATCCATCTGATATCACCTCCAAATCCTCCAATGTCGACACTGGAAACTAGGGTCACCAAAGAAAATTCCTTTTCGTACTTTGAAGAAAAGTCCTCCATGGTTGTTGTAGAAGTTGTCTCAGGCCCTTTTGGTTCCTTCTTCTTCTTCTTCCTCTCGGGACAATGAGAAGCAAGGTGCCCCAACTGGTTACAACAATAGCATATGACTTTACTCAAGTCCCTTCCAAAACTTCATTTCTTCTTGTTCGTTGCCGCAAGAGAAACATTCTCATCAACTCTATATGTCTTTTGTTCACTGCTCTGAGATCTTTCTTAGATCTCCTCTTGAATGAAATCATCCCACAGTCTGCTCCAATCTGGTATATGCTCACGTCCCACCACACACTTCACGAAGACTTCCCATTCTTTGGTGAAGCCATTTAAGGCTATTCTCACCAACTCATAAAATTCGTAATGACCTCTCCAACAGCTGCCAGCTCATCTTTTACTTGATCCACCCGAGTAAGATAAGAAGAGACACTCTTCTCCTTCCACATCTTGGTATCATGCAACTTGGGCTTCAAGGCCATCTTCCGGTTCTCGTTCTTCACCTCAAACACATTTTTAAGTGCATCCCACATCTCCTTGGCAGTATTTTTCTCAGCCAAGCTTGGGATAAGGTGATCCTTCACCCCATCCAGAATAATCCTCTGAGCTTTGGCTTCCTTGACCTCATGCAAGTCCAAACTAATAGGATTTGTTGCGAGAGGTGCCACAACAGAGTTGACATGGTTATAATTTTTTTTCTCCTTGAGAACGACTGACAATTGAACCTTCCACTGCAAGTAGTTGGAAATGACATCCAACCGATCCTCATATCTAATGCTTGCAACCATATTCCCTATCACAACTCAAGGAAAACAATCACACCCTTTTGCCCAAAAATCACACTGCCCACTGTCAGAGACAAAGCTCTGATACCATGTAGATTTTTAATGACAAAAAATCAGCAAGCTAATATTTCTATCAAACACTTAGCAACCTAGAGATAATTGTCTTCATAAATTTCATAAATGCATTAAACCCACATTAAAAAATTACCATAAGCAGAAATACATATTGATAAGAAAAATAACAACGGAAATAACATAGTGGACAACAACCCATAACACTCAGAAATTTAGGAAAATGCCAGGGAAAACCCCAATGTGGGGAAACCCAACGAGAGAGAGAGAGATGTATTATTCAGCTTTCAGGAAAGTACAAAACAACAACACATACACATTTCTAGCCAAGGAAAATACCTCACAACACCAAAACAGTCCCACCAAATTCTGCCTTGAAAAATGTGCCAAATTTGTACTGTTGTACAGCCTCTTTCGTACCTCATTTTTCGTGCCCATAGTCAACTATACAGATTGTTCCGTACAGCCCAGAAACAATGAACATAAATCTGAAATACACCTCAAAAACCGTGCCCAAATCTGCCTCGATTTCCTTGCCAAATTTGTACGAACTGTACGGATCCATATAGTACAGCCTCCCACAGCAGAAAAATAATTGGCCAAAAAATCACAGAATTGTTTTTTGGGGATTCATGCCCTCCTTCCTTGGAAAATGTGCCCTCTTGCTACTCACTTTCCCCTCTCAAGCATACTCAGAAAATCTCTCTCAATCTCCTCCCGATGTCTTTTCAACATGTCTTGCACACTACCCAATACATTCTTTTATAATCTGAAAATGACATTTCCCCCCCAAAGTGTCTTTTCACTTTCCCCAACCCTAAATCCAAAGGCCAAGATTAGATCTTTTATTTTTCAAGATCAAGGGTCATAATCCATTCCCTCCAAAACGAATCACTTGAAATATTAAAGTGATTTCACTTTATTACATAAGTGCTTTATGAAAATAAAGTCACTTTAAAATTAGAAGGTACACTTTATTAAAAAAGTCACTTTAATAAAAGAACCACTTAAAACAACTTTATAAAAACTATTACAAAGTTAAGAGCCTAGTAGTGTAAATATGAGGTAACGTCCACATACAAGACAAAACATGCAAAGTACCTCCCGAGCTAAAAAGCTAACAGTAGGTGGTTAAATGAGGACTATAATAACAATATAATTATTATTTAATTTTAAAAATGAAGCGAGTATCTATTTAAATCCACCTTTTATTGTATTATGAACCTTTGGGTAATGAAATGATGAAATCAACCTTTCATATATTTCCTAATCATTCATAGTATAATTAAAAAAAAAAAAACAACTTTGTACCAACCAAATTTCACAGGCAAAGGGCAAAGGGTTGTTCATAGGGGATAATACAGACTTATTTATTTTTGGTAAACGGAGGGTCAAAATTGACATTATCTAAGATAATTAAATTAGTATGATCACAAAGATATAAGGGATATAAGGTTACTTTTCAAGTAAATTTTATAGGCAAAGAGTTGTTCATAGGGGATACTATAAACTTATTTATTTTTGGTAAATGGAGAGTCAAAATTGATATTATCTCCAAGAATTAAATTAGTACAATTACAAAGATATAACAATTACTTTTCACAGAGATATAGTGGTTATTTTTCAACTTCTTGTGAGAGTCTTAAAAATGTAAAAAGCCTTCATGGAGTGTAATGTTTACTTTTCACAGAGATATAGTGGTTATTTTTCAACTTCTTGTGAGGGTCTTAAAAATGTAAAAATCCTTCATGGATTGTAATGTTTATTTCAATACACAATAAGGGGCTTAGCCAAAACTACTACTCGTATATAAAATAGTGTAATTTAGTGGAATGTATAAGGTTATAGAAGTTCAAACTGTAAACTTTTTTGGTAGAACAGATCAAAATTCTTGTTATCAAAATGATTTCATCATCAATTTCAAAATAGAGATACAAACTAATCATAGTATTATAAGTGCCCATGGAACAGATTAATTGACAAAGAAAACATTCCCCCAACATTTGTGTTGATACTCAATATGACCAAAGGAGATATCCTTTCAACCCCCAAGGTATGCTAGGTCTTGTAACTTCAAAACATGGGTAAACAATTGACACTTTACCACTCAAAAACACAATCCCTGGAGTTAACACCATATGTTTTAATGAAATTGTTTCCATATTTGAATTGAAGCAACATTACTCTGATTGCTATGAATTACATATTGATCTTGTTATATAATTAACTCACTTAGGTCACGAAAGAAAAAAAACTAAAATTCATATATTGATATCTATTCCAATTTTCATGCTTACCCAAGTCAAAATTAACTCATTCATAACATAAACAAGAGCATCAGTAATGATATTGTTAATGATATTGTCAACACTGTGAGTGTGGATGAAACATAACTTTGTAAAACCAAAAACTAAATTACTAATATCATGGAATGGTGAAGTATAAATGTATTTGAGGATTCACAAAAGTTCGTAATGATATTGTGAACATTGTGAGTGTGGATGAAGCATAACTTCATAAAACCAAAAACTAAATTACTAATATCACGGAGTGGTGAATCAATCTAAATGTATTTGAGGATTCACAAAAGTTCCACAATGATAGATCATTTTGATTGCATTAAAAGAGCCATTCTTTATGATCAAAAAAATTAGGAGAGACCTAGTGCTTCACGCCCACCCTCAACGTTAGCCAAGTGCACCATTGTTACCTTGATCCCATGCAACAAATATAATAGCAAGGGATGAGTTACCAACTTGTGATTGATCCAATCTGAAGACTCCAATTCCAAAAGTAAATCATCTCCTTTCTAGATTTGAGATAAAATGAGATGATCTAAACTTACAACTTTTCAATCATCGTTTTAGGAAGTTGTAAAGGAAAAAAACAAGTCCTATAATCTCTTATGCAACCTTTCTTTCGAACAATTCCACAAATTAAAAATAAAAATAACAAAAAAGCGTTGTATATGAGATCATTAAAGTCACCCTTTATGGGATTTTGATGTAAATGAACAATGCGTACCATTAAAAATAACAATAATTCCAAATTCCAATTTTTTTTATGAACTTAATATTTTAAAATATATTTGTATAATTTTATTAGATTGATTATAATTAATAATTGAAAAAAACAATAAAAGGAAAATGAAGTAGATTTGTGGAATAAGTTTCTTACACTAATTAATTAGAGAAAAATGGGTAGAAATTAAACAAACATGGTTGGAATAATAAATAACACAGAAATGTATAACCATTAGACAATGATTTCTTGGGGAATACTCTTTCGGGAGAAAAAATCCACACTCTAAAACACACTTAATAGATTATTCAACAACTATATGGTTACAATACATTATAGAGTCTTCGTGCTCTAAATAAGAGTGTTCAACAATAGCATAAGGATTCTAGAGAAATTTTAGAAGCATAACAATAATCTAAAAGTCAATTTTTCCAACCCTACCACTCAATAAATAGGCATAACAAAACCATAAACCATTTATGTTTTTCCATTTCTACACGCTTGAAACCACTAGTAATTAATTGGCTAACTATTGTTGCTTAACATTCATTTCCTGCTAGTGATACGCACGCATTCCCTACCACTACTCAACAATTATTCCATACTAATGCTTAGCATTTATTCCCTACTATTGCTCAACATTTATTCCCTACTACTACTCAACAATCATTACCTGCTTCACTACAAGATTGCAAGGTGTATGACACTCCTATCCAAAAATTCTCCCACTTGTCATATATCTCGCAAGAGTATAAGGAATAATGCATCAAACTTTGAGCTAATAGATTAGAAGGGCCACAAGGCCCATAGACTGACAAGACCACTTGAATTTAACTATCCTCACATGTTCAGTTAATGCATTTACATCATT
Organism: Picea engelmannii; assembly: GCA_009831015.1. Lineage (NCBI taxonomy): Eukaryota > Viridiplantae > Streptophyta > Pinopsida > Pinales > Pinaceae > Picea > Picea engelmannii. The sequence continues at coordinate 895,554 of ML777078.1, read as the reverse complement.
ATGCGAAGTGTCAACTTTCTCTAGTATCACCTTTCCATCCCCTATGATGTCCCTAATGAAATGGTATTAGATATCTATATGCTTTGTCTTTGCATGAAAGCTCAGTTTCTTAGCTAGACAAATGAAACTATTACTATCACATTGAAAAGTAATAGGTCTCTAAATTAGCCTTACTTATGAACATAGTTTCATAAGTCAAATTGCTTGCTTACAGGAATGAGTAGTTGTAACATACTCTATGGTCTCTGCAGTGGACAAAGTGACCATAAAGTGTCTCTTGCTCATCCAACTTACTACTCCACCAAATAATCAAAACACATATTCGCTTGTAGATATCTTTCTATCTACATTATCTAACCAATTAGAATCCACTTAACCCTGTTTATCCACTGAGTGTTGGTCCCTTGAAACACTATGATAGAAAATGTAATATTTAGAAGCACCTCACAAATACCTGAAGGCCCTCTTCACTGCATCCCAATGTTCACGTCCATAATTAGACATGAATTGACTCAATATTCCCACTACTTGGGAAATGTATACTCTAATACAAACCATATTATACATCAAACGACCAACTACACTAGCATAAGGAACAAAAGCCACCTCTTCCATATCTACAGTTGTTGTAGGACCACTCAATTGAAATTTTAGTTCCCATAGAAATCAGAACAATCAATAGTCTACAATATGTCATGCAAAAATGTTGTAGCACAAAGTTTACATACTTACTCTGGGTCAACCAAAGATTTCTATTTGCTATATCTTTCATGATCTCCATTCTTAAGATACATTTTGTAGCCCCCAAGTCCTTCATATAAAATTGCACTAAAAGCTAAGGTTTCAAATCATGAATCACACCCTTACTATTACCAAATAATAACATATCATCTACATATAGAGTGATAACAAGGAAATGACCATCATCTTGTCTGTAATACACACAATAATATGATTTTGATCTCAGAAATCCCAATATCAACATACAAGAATCAAATTTTTTGGTACCGCAGTCTAGGAGTTTGTTTGAGACCATATACAAACTTTTTTTATTTGCAAACCAATGGATTTTTACCCTTTTCAATGTAGTGTTCTAGCTATGTCATATAGATCCTCCTTCAAGTCACCATGTAGAAATGTTGTTTCCACATCCATCTCTTCTATCTCTAAGTCAAAAGATATTGCTATAGATAATAGGAACCTAATAGATGTTAACTTATAAACTGGGGAAAAGATATCACCAAAGTATATCCCCTCTTGACTTGGGAATATTCTTTTGCAACCAACATTGCCTTGTTATTTTAAAAAATTCCATATAAATTAATCTTATTTTTTAACACCCATTTGCATCTAATGGTTTTCTATCCATCAAGCAATGATACCAAGTCACATGTATCATTCTTTATAAGTGCAATTATTTTTTCATCCATTGCCAATCTCTAGGACTCCTTATCTTCCATATCCATTGCCTCTTTCATAGTTCTAGGCTCATCTATGTTAGCAAATAAAGAAAATATACATTTGAAACCAAAAAAAACATAGTTATACCTATTTGGTTTCCTTCTTTATCAAGTGGAACTCCTTAAAGTTTGAGGTGGAGTTTCTTCCTCCTCTTTAAAACTCTTTGAACCCTCCTCCTCATTAGGTCCATCATGAAATTCTTGTTCATTTTCTGGTTCAATTTGTTGGTTTTGGGTGGTAGTTGAATCACTGAATTCTTCTCATCCTCTTCTAGTTGCACCACTATGGGATAAGGTCTAACTTCTCTAAAAATAAAAATCCCGCTATACAAAAATTTTCTATCCACAAGATCCCAAATATTTTACCCTTTCACATGAATGCCATAACTAATGAAGATACATTTCATATCCTTGTTATCCAACTTCGACCACTTCTCCTTAGGTACATGAGCCTCACAACTAAAAACAAGAAGACGTTAAAGTGAGGGATTCTTTCCCATCCAAAACTACATAGGGGTCTTATCCATGAGAGATGACATGGGAGACCTATTAATCAAGTAATTTGCAGTAGCAACTACTTATGCCTAGAACTTCTTCTCTAAGCCAACTCCACTAAGCATTATCCTATCTCTCTCCATTAATGTTCTGTTCATCCATTCTGTAACTCCATTATGCTCAGGGGAATATGGATTTATCTTATCTCTTTCAGTGTCATTCCCCTTATAAAACTTATCAAACTCCACAGAACAAAACTCACCACCATTATCAGTCCTCAACATGTTAATCTTCTTACCAGTTTGATTTTCTAAGAGAGATTTAAACTCCCTAAACCAACTAAAAACCTCAAATTTAGTTCTAAGAAAACATATCCATGACCTTCTAGAATAATGTTCAATGAGTGACACATAATACGAAGCCTTAGAAATTGAAGGAACAATAATTGGACCAAATACATCACAGTGAATTAATTCCAACAACCCAGAAGATTTGTGAGAACTAGAATAAAACTGAACATGGTTTGGTTTTTCATATATGCAATGCTCACAAAAATCGAATTCAAGAGTACAATCATTCAATCCATTGACAACAATTTTATTTTTCAAGGTTCATAGGCCCTTCTCACCCATGTGGCCCAATCTACATGCAACTTGATTTCTAAAGCAAGAGATTATTTAGGTACCCAAAATGATCCAGGGGATCAAAATATGCTCAAAAATTAAAGTGCTCAAAATTGCTTGAAAACAGACTCATGCATAGGCCTCGTCCTCACGATCCCAAGACAACTTGAATGGGTTCAAACATATGTCGTATGTGAGAGATATCACGTTCTGTCCACTTTGCCAAACATGCAAATTTTTTGCTGATTGTACAGTCTGTGCAGTTCATATTGTTGACTGTGTAGGTTGTATTGGCATGTGGCAGGGTGTATGTGATGACACGTGGCAGGGTGATGTGGACAACCGCATGGTAGGGTGACTCGGCAGGTATGCTGGCATGGTACATGGACCAATATGGTTATGACACGTGGTGGTTACGTGGCGAATAGTATGGTGCCACGTGGCACCCCCTCCATTGTCAAAAGTTGTTGGAGTCCACAGGGGTCAAACCCGCGACCTCCGAGACAAGTAGAAGAGTACTAGCGTAGGTCGGGCTACCATTCTGCCTACCGGTGTAACTTAAACTCTATAGTGCTAACTTATATTTAAACTTACAGAAGGTTTCATTCGGATGTGGAAAGGGTCAGGACTAAGCCCCATCCCTTGGTCTTGACCCACCATATAACATTGTAATGGAACCAGGGGGCGTGAGGGGTTAGTGTTAACTGATGGGTGTGGACCCATGCTACCACATGACCTCGCCATATAACCCATCGCTCGGGGGTTTGGGGATTAATCCGACGGGTGCGTAATTTTGGGTCGGTGTTAGGCCACATGGGCCATACGACCAGGACCTCTGCCGAGAAAAGGGGCCATCACACTAACGACATGCCATTTTCTCCCACACACCTGGGTTGTTGCGTTTTTCTATTTTTAGGCACGAAAAACACCCGGAAGCCAAGTTCAGTTCACACAGGTGCATTTTGGAGGAGCAGAGACAACAAAGAATTGGGAGAAACTTCCAGGAAGTGATTCCAACTTAGTGTTTCGCCAAACCAGGTGCAGGAAGAGACCAACTAAGGGTTTTTGGATGTTCTGGAGCCATTGAATCCATCTATTTTTTATTATGAGCATTGCAAAGCACTAATTTTGACACTTTGAGCATTAATAAAAATGATCCATTGGAAGATGGACCGGGAGATGTAGCCGAAGAGAGGGGTGAACTTCTTTATCATTTTTTTGTGTTAATGTGTTTACTTTGATGGTTGTTAAGTTTGTTTATGTTGTTAATGATAAACTAAAAACTCATTAAGTTTTATGTATTTGAAACTTGATCCTATTACCCAAGCACATACAATTTACACTTGCAATTTTAAAGAGACTCAAGCCTTTTCATTTTCAGATCAAGTTGGTATCGGAGCATAGGTTTTTGAAGGTTTGATTGTTTTGCAAGTGTTTGTTTTCTTATGATTACAAGGTTGAAGCTCACAAGAGGAGAAGTTCAACTTGTAGAGCCAAGTTCTCAAATTTCAAGAAGGAGAACCACACAATCACCTCAAGCTTCAAGGATATATTCACCAAGTATGGCTCATGAGGAGAGTCATGAAACTATTACTTCAGAGGATGAAACTTTCAAAAAATCTTTCTATGATATGACAAAAATGGTGAAAGTTTTATTTGAGGAAAGAAATGCAAGGTTGCAAGGTGAAAGCTCAAATCCTCCAAAGGGTAATGAAGATAGTGGTGATAAAACTCCAAAAGGAAATGGAGGGAATGGTGATACTCCACCTCCTTCACCTCCATCTTCCCCCTCTTCTATAATTTCACAACCACCTCCAAATTCTCCAAAGGAACATGGTAAAATTCCTCTACAAACTCCTTTTCTTAAGCTTGATATTAAGTTTGAATTTCCTATGTATAATGGAGAGGTAAATGTTGAGAAATTGGATAATTGGATTCGTCAGATTGAAGTGTAATGTAGGATACAAAGAATCAAAGATGATGAAACTAAGATTCATCTTGCTTCTCTTAGATTGGAAAATGCAACACTCATTTTGTGGGAAGCCAAAACTTAAGAGGACATGAAGAAACATGGTAAAGTTTTATCCTCTTGGAATGATTTTATTGTTGCACTTATAAGACAATTTTATCCATTATCATACATGAAGAAAGCTAATATGGATTGGCAAAATTTTAGACAAGCTAAAGGGAAAAGTGTGCAAAGCTACACTCAAGAATTTAGAAGAAAAGATTTGATTTTAGGTATAGATTTATCTTCTCAAGAAACTTTACTCGAATATATTGGAGGATTGCATAGCTACTTGAGGCACACAATACTTGTGTTTAACCCTACAAGTATAGATGAAGTTTGTGTACAGGAAACTCATTTGGAAGCAAGAGGGAGGAATGAACCTCAAGAGGGCAGCGAGAAACCTTTTGTTCATGGAGACAAAGGAAATAATAAGTTCAAGGGAAATGGAAGAAATAATTCTTTAGTCAGGAAAGAGAGAGAAAAAATCACATGTAAACATTGTTCAAAAGATGGCCATGATGAAGACCATTGTTGGAAACTTCATCTTGAAAAAAGACCCAAAAAGTTAAACAACAAAGGAAAACCAAAGACTACTGCAACTACACAACATGATTCAGGTTCTGATTCGGGTGATGAAACAAAAAATACAGCCATGGGTTTTCAAGGTAAGGATTCTATTGCAAGTACTAGTTCTTCAAGTAGTAGTAGCCTCAATGAAACTCAACATGAAAAAGAAAGAATAGAGATTTTCCACATAAGGGTTATTTCAAAGCATACCAAGATATATACTCTTTTTTATACTGGATCTCAAGAAAACCTAATATTTGAAGACACTGTCAAGAAATTAAAATTGGAAACTACTCCACATCCTAAACCATATCCTCTAGAATGGATATGTGACAATGCCAAATTGCATGTGACAAGAAGGTGTAAACTTAGATTTGCCATCACTGCAAATTTTATAGATGAGGTAGAGATTGATGTATTCCATTGGATATCTGTGGTATTGTGTTGGGAAGCCCATATTTACATCATAGAAGAGCCATCTTTCATCGCCATGAGAACAAGTATCATTTGTTTAAAAATGGAGTTGAGTACATTGTTAGAGCACATACAAAGAAGTTGAATTTGTCACTTGTAAATGCTAGACAAATGAAGAGATTAGTCAATGCTAGTAAGAATTTTGTCCTCTTGATGATCAAACCCAAAGACAATGTTGAAAAAGAATCTTTCCAAGGTTGTGATGAAAAGTTGAAATATTATTTATATGAGGTTGTTAACCAATATGATGAGATTTTTTAGGAACCAAAAGGATTTCCTCCAAAAAGGGTTATCCAACATGAGATACAATTGCAGCAAGATTGTCATCTTCCAAACATTGGTATGTACATGATGTCAGTCATTGAGAATGCTAAAATTAAAAAATGAATCCAATAGTTGATTGAAAAGGGGGTCATCATGCCAAGCACATCACCATGTGGGTCACTAATTCTTTTAGTGCCAAAGAAAGATGGTACATGGCGCATGTGTGTAGATTTCAGAGCCTTGAACAAGATTACGGTAAAGAATTGTTATCCTCTTCCTAGAATTGATGATTTTCTTGATCAATTGAAAGATGCTAAGTATTTTACTAAGTTGGATTTGAGAAGTGGATATCATCAGATTAGGATTGTTGAAGGAGCCACATGGAAGACAACTTTCAAAACAAAGCAAGGTTTGTTTGAGTGGATGGTAATGCCATTTGGGCTTTGTAAGGCTCCTGATACATTCATGAGGGTCATGAATGATGTTTTAAGGCATTTTATTGATGATTGTGTGATTGTCTACTTGGATGACATTTTGATATTTAGAAAATCTCGTGAAGAGCATGTTATGCATGTAAAGAAATTTTCAGATGTCTTAAAGAAAGAAAATTTGTTTTTCGAAGATGTCTAAATATGAGTTTGGAAAGACCTCACTTGTTTACTTGGGACATATTGTTGGAGGAGGAGAATTGAAAATTGATCCTTCCAAGGTCAAAGTCATTTTGGATTGGCCCAAGCCCAACAATGTGACAAAGGTAAGAAGTTTTTTGGGAGCAACCCAAAATTGGAGAAAGTTTATTGCTAACTTCTCTTCAATTGCAACTCCATTACATGCAGTGACAATCATCAAGCAAGTTTTCCAATGGGGAGGCAAGCAACAAAAATATTTTGATGCATTAAAGGAGAAGATTAGGTCAACTCCATTTCTTGTGCTTCCTAATTTGAGACAACCATCTGAAATCCAAATAGATGTAAGAAATTATGCAATGGGAGCAGTCTTGTTGCAACATGGTAAGCCCATTTGTTTTCATTCTGAAACTTTTAATGGTGCTTTGATTAACTATCCTACTTATGATAAAGATTTGTATGCATTGGTGCAAAGTGTGAAAAAATGGAAACATTATTTGTTGGGAAAATAAACTAAAACTATCATTCACATAGATCATCAACCATTTCAATACTTACAATCACAAACAAAGCTACAACAAGCAAGGAACTTCAGATGGATGGGTTTTCTACAAAAAATCCACTTGTTTATAAGGTATAAGAAAGACATTTATAACAAAGTTGTTGATATGCTTTCTAGGCCTATTGTTAGTGCTTCAGTTATTCTTAAGCATAATTCTACCATGCATGAGAGCTATGTTGAACAATATGCTTTAGATGTTGGTTTTAAAGAGGTTTACGCAACTTTGTGTCATTCTAACCAAGTTGAGGAATTGGATTACCATATGCATGATAAGCTTTTGTATCATCTTGGAAAGCTATGTATTCCATAGGGTGAAAGAGTCAACATCATAAGGGAAGCACATTCTTATCTTATTGTTGGCCACTTTGGTGTAGGCAAGACAATGGCTAATTTGCAAAGGTATTGCTATTGGCCTAAAATGAATGAAAGTGTTTCAAGATATGTAAGATGATGTTATTTATGTGCTACAAGTAAGCCTAGCAATATAAATTTGGGTTTGTATACTTCACTTCCGGTTCCTTCTCGTCCTTGGGAAAGCATTTCCATGGACTTTGTAGGAGGTCTACCTATGTCTAAAAAGAATCATGATTATCATTATATTATGGTTGATCGTTTCAGAAAAATGTGTATTTTGATGCCTTGTAAGAAGCAAGTTACAACTAAACAAACGACACAAATGTTCTTTCAGCATGTTTGGGTACATTTTGGGTTGCCCAAATCCATTATTTCTGATCGAGATTCTTGATTTATTGGGAACTTTTGGTCAAGCTTATGGGAACTCATGGACACCAAGCTGAAAAAGAACACAACTTTTAATCCACAAACCGATGGTCAAACAAAAGTGGTGAATGGAATAGTAGTACATCTTCTTCATGGTTATTGCAGCAAACATCCTAAGCTTTGGGATGAGCACCTACACTACATTCAGCATGCTTACAACCGGGCTAAGCACTCTTCGACTCAAACATCTCCATTTGAGGTATGTTTTGGTTATTTTCCAAAATATACCTTAGATTTTATCTTTGGGAAGGATATTTCTATTGATGGTCAATATGACATTGATAGAGCAAATAAGTTCATTGAACAAATTCAGTTGGTGCATCAAATGGTACAAGAACAGTTGGAAAAGAGCCAAGCCAAGTACAAGACAAGACATGGAAAACATCGTGTTGATCACAATTTCCAAGTTGGAGATGAAGTTTGGCTTTACATTAGCAAAGAGAGGCTTAAAGGGGAAGGTAAAAAACTGAAACCAATTAGATATGGACCTTTCAAGATGCTTGAAAAGATTGGTAACAATGCCTTCTATTTGGATTTGCCTCTTTATATGCAAATGTATGCAGTTGTTAATGTTGATAATTTGAGATTATATGAGCCTCCTTTGATTGATGATCAAGGAGAGAATGTTCAAATTCCTTCCATTGATGATTTTTCGCCATAATATATTTCAGAACTGCATGAGGATGCAATCCTTGACAAGAGGATGAGAACTTCAAAACAAGGGAATGTGGAATACCTTCGTGTTGGTCTTAAAGGCACAAATCCAAGCAAAGACAAATGGATTTAGGTTGTAAAGGTGAGGGAACAATACCTTTATCTTCATATTGAATGAAACTAGTCTTTTGGATCTCCAAAAGCTTCCCAATGGGGAGGAGTGATCTAGGGGATCAAAATATGCTCAAAAATCAAAGTTCTCATAATTTCTTGAAAATGGACTCGTGTGTAGGCCTCATCCTCATGATCCCAATGTAACTTGAACGGGTTCAAACAGATGTCATATGCGAGAGATATCACATTCTGTCCACTTTTCCAAACAAGAAAAAAAATTGTTGACTGTACAATCTGCACTATTGACTGTGTAGGTTGTATGACAACTGGCAAGGTCACTGTGTTGACATGTGGCAGGGTGACATGGAAAGCCGCGTGGCAGGGTGACTGGGTAGGTGTGTTGGCATGGTACGTGGGCCAATCTAGTTACGACATGTGGAGGTTACATGGAGAATAATATGGTGCCACATGGCCCAGACAGGGGCTGCCACGTGGCACCCCCTCCATTGTCAAAAGTTGTTGGAGTCTGCAGGGGTCAAACCCATGACCTCCAAGACAAGTGGAAAATTACTAGCGTAGGTCGAGCTACCATCCATCCTTCTGGTGTGACTTAACCTCTATAGTGATAACTTATATTTAAACTTACAGAAGGTTTCATCCAGATGTGGAAAGGGCCAAGACTAAGACCCATCCCTTAGTCTCAACCCACCATATAGCATTGCAATGGAACCAGGGATGCGGGGGTTTAGTGTTAACCAATGGGTGCAGACCCCTGCTACCACATGACCTCACCATATAACCCATCAATCATGGGTTTTGGGCTTAAGCCAACAAGTGCAGAATTTTGGGTCGGTGTTAGGCCACATCGGACATACAACCAGGACCTCCTTCGAGAAAAGGGGCCAACACAATAACGATGTGCCATTTTCTCCCATGCACTTGAGTTATTGCGTTATGATGGGTTTAGGCATGAAAAATGCCCGAAATCTAAGTTCAGTTCACACATGTGTGTTTTGGAGGAGCAAAGATAACAAAGAATTGGGAGAAACTTCCAGGAAGTGATTCCAACTCAGTTTTTGTCCAAACCAGGTGCAGGAAGATCCCAACTAGGGGTTTTTGGACATTTTGGAGCCATTGAAGCCATCTACTTTTCATTATGAGAATTGTAAAGAACTTATTTTGACACTTTGAGCATTAATGAAAATGATCCAATAGAAGTTGGACCAAGAGATGTAGCCCAAGAGAGGGGTGAACTCCTTTATCATTTTGTTGTGTTAATGTGTTTAATTTAATGACTATTAAGTTTTTTTATGTTGTTCATGATTAAGTAAAAACTCATTAAGTTTTATGTGTTTGTAACTTGATCCTATTACCCAAGCACATACAATTTACACTTGCAATTTTAAAGAGACTCAAGCCTTTTCATTTCCAAATCACAAAATCATGACCATCAGTAGTAGATATAAGTTTTGATTGTAAAGGTGTAGATCTACAGTTCTCTCCACTATAGAAAGTGAATAAATATTACACTAAATGGTGCACACATCATGATAGAACAAAGATCCCACACAAACACCTTTAGCAAGCACAATAACTCCTCGGACTATCTTACACCCTTTGTCAAAGAAAACAACTTGCACATCAACATAATTAAGTTTTTTTACTGATAGTAGGTTTCATTCTAGACCCATATTGTTCAAAAATCCATCAATCCCCTTCACTCTACCATTAGGGAATATGATCAAGACTCTACCACAACCAACTATGTTGACAGGAGAGTCATCACCGAGATATACCATCCCATCATCATATTTCTCATACATTGAAAACCATTGCTGATGGAAAGTTATATGGAAGGAAGTCACATAGTCTATCCCACACATTCTAGCTTGCATGGGTTGCCAAATTTTCAACAAAACACATCTCCACCATTCTCTTAAGAAGATTTTTTAGACTCAACATTAGAATCATTCTTTTCCTTCTTTTTCTCTTCCTCATGGTCTCTTCTGAAATGCTTGACCTTGTCATAGTTCTAACATTTTTCCTTGGACTTTCTAGGAGACTTGTATCTCCCACAACAATGGATTTACCCTTTTCTCTCTTCTTTCCTTTCTCCTTTAGTCTTCCATAGAAATCCAAGGCCTCATTGGTGGATTCAAAATATTTCCATCTCACTTCCTCTAAGAGTAAATCAACCATGACCTCATCAAGCACCAATAACTTTACAATGCTTCCAATGGTCATTGCTAGGTTGTCCCATGAATCCGACAAAGAACACAAAATGGTCATACAACGATCAAGTTCATCCATATTCACTTTGATTGAAATCGAATGGGTCACTATAATATTACTTGCATACAGTGATCAACTACATAATCACCATATCCCATTCTCAAGGAAAACAACTTTTTCCACACAAAAATGTTATTAACCAAGGATTTACCTTGATAAAAATCCCCTAACTTCTTATAGAGAGTTGTTTCATTTTTTTTTTAGAAATGTTTAATAATATTGAATTGGCCAAGTAGACACTAAAAAGGCTTCTTTCCTTTCTCTCCAATACCAAACACTCTTCATCTTTCATGCAAGTGGGTTTGGTTCTAGATACTACAACCCATAATCTCAATATGTGAGAAGATCCTCCATATTGAGCTTCCACAACTCAAATTTAGTGCCATTAAACTTCTCCATTTCTAATCTATACATGTTTGCCATTTCCCTGTAACGAGATTTCCTTTTTCACAAGCTCCCACTCAAACCAATAATATATACAAAATCCTTGTCCCTAACACCTTGGATCTGAGGTGATTAGGATTTGATACCAAATCAAAGGAATAAGAGGTGTCAAATACACTTCCTACACTAATCAATGAGAGAAGAATGTGTAGAAATTAAATAAAAATAGTTACAGTAATAAACAACATAGAAACATACAACCATTAGACAACAATTTCTTGGGGAAAACCCTTCCAGGAGAAAAACCCCACACTCTAAAACAGACTCAATGTATTATTTAGCTAAATGGTCACAATACATTATAGATTCTCCATGCTATCAATGTGAGTGTTCAATAGTAGCATAAACATTCCCCAAAAATTTTGGCAGCATAATAATCGGTTAACATTCACACTGTATTTTTCTCCAACCCTAGCACTCAATAAATAGACATTACAAAACCATAAACCATTTATGGTTTTCCAATTCTACATGATAGAAATGACCAAAAGTTAATTGGATAACTATTGTTTCATAGCATTGATTTCTTGCTAGGGATCTCCATTTATTCCCTACCACTACTTAGTAGTGATTCCTTGCTACTTCTTAGCATTTATTCCCTTATACTATTCAACAATTATTACCTACTGCTACTCAATATTTATTCTCTGCTACTACTCAACAACCATTACCTACTCCACTACATGACTCCACGGTCTATGCCACCCCTGTCCCAACAAAAAGATGTATGCATTTAAGAATTGATAACTCTTAAGAACATGACTTCATATCCATAACTATCTTTTTGTTTAAGCATACTTAGAAGGAACTCCTTAAAATTATCACTATTTTTACTATGACATGCAAACCAAGCCACTACGTCTTTTAAAAAAATCATCCTTTAAAAATGAAACATAACAACATGAACGCAATTTATTTTTTTATTATGACATGCTAACCAAGCCACCATGTCTTAAACAAAAAAAAAAAAAAAAATTGTCATTAAAAACTAGAACAAAACAACATCAACACAATTTACCAAAGGAAAATTACTCAAAAATAAAACAACTAGTTATAATTGCATAAGTAGAAAACTAAAATTGATGCATTAATACAAGTTGGAACAATCATAGAGACTGAGAGAAATTCAATATGCAATATGAACTATAGGAGGCACACACCAAAAAAACTGGGATTGTTTCTTATAGATTTTATCGCCCAAGTTATGCATTTTTTTTTTTTTTATCTTAGTCTATGGAAGTAGTTGGCCCTAGAATTATTCATAGACCGGAAAGTATTTAAGAATAATCGCATGGGCTCAAATAGCACTGAGATGGCCACATGCATTTGTTTTATACCAACTTAGATCCATCTTAAACCCGAATCTATCTTTTTTTTTTTCAATAACATAAACTGGGAGAATTTGGATTATTAAAGGATGTAACTGAAGCTAAACAATGAAATTACAAAAACTACTAGCCTTATATTTCAAGAAAAATTGCTAGCTCTTTATCTGCTAAAAACATATTATACTAATGTCCACAAGAACTACATCCCATTATTTGTTACATGTATGTTTTCATAAAAAAAACATGTAAGATTCCAAGTACTTTGCAAAACATAAAAATTAATGAAATACATGGAGACTATTTGCCTCTTCCATCCCCAGGTTTGTTGGATGAGATTTTTTATTACCAATGTTCATGTCTTCAAGCATCTGATGAACCATGTCATCCTCCTTAATCTCCATGGGAATAGAATTTGTAGACATTTTGAAATTTGAGGCCACTGACTGAGAATTTTTTCTTGAACTTAAGAACCATATTTTTGAGGATGTTACACTTTGCTTCCAGGGTGTCAATTTGTTGTTCTTCTAAGATAAAGTGTTCATGATGTATGGAATTCTAGGTAGAACATCAGTGTTCATTCTCATGGAATTTTGATGTAATTGATAAGATAGAGGTCCTATTGCACTGAATGGACTCTTCATTCTTGTAGAGGGCTCTCTGAATATATTTGGGCTTCCCTATAATCCATGAGATCAATACACTTAATAGAACATGGTTGCCAATTCTTGATCGGGATGGTCTTAAATTTCAACTTGTTACCTTAAAACTAGGACACCAAATATACCCAATTGCACATCTAATATGAAAAATGCACCAGGTCTCTTGATGTATGGATGAGAACATAGAACCTAATTAAGTACAAAATAAAGACACTAAAACCCTATGAAAATATTCCCCAATCACTAACAAAAGAAAGACCCTTGGATTTCACTCCTAGAAGAACAATTTCACAATCACCTTGAATAACCTAGGGATAGACTGGATTCATGGGCTCAAATATACAACATAAATTTGAAATCCAACATGAATAAATTTCGATGTACAAGAACAATATCACAAGCACCTTGAATAACCTGGGGATGGACTAGACCCATGGACTTAAATATATAACGTAAATTTGAAATCTAACATGAATAAATTTCAATGGACGCAAAACCAAAATTCGAGAGGCCATAGTGTTGGGGAAATCCCAAACGCGGTATGAACCCCATTCCTATAAACAAAATTTCCATAGGAAAATCCACAAACTAAGGGAGGTTCTTACCAATTTGATGCCAAGAAGTGAAACCTTTCTCAAACCTTCAATGCATTCCTCCAACTTGAAATACATTATCCCACCACTGTGACAATAAACGTCAGCACAACATTCAAAGGACATGTCATATTTAAGAATGAGAATGTGAAGGATAGATGCATAGGTCATTTCAAATCCTCACACCTCGTATGCAATCCAAAGCATTTGTTGATGAGACATGTGTTTCATTAATGAGGTGACACATGACTCTATTTGTGTAATGTGATTTATCATGGAATTGGTTGGTAATACAACACCCATTTTTCCTTAGCAACCCAACTTTGAGAAAAGTGGCCTCATTTACTTGTGCATCTGCTTGATGATTGTGATCTCAAGGGACCTAGAAAATGAGATTTTTTGAAAACTACTAGATTCCTTCTATTAGCGAGCTATAATGGAGGAAATCCTATTATCAAAGGATAATTATTTCAATAACATTAGTTTAATAATTAAACTTGAATCAAAGTGTGCATATTTTCATAGTTCCTCACAATTGTCTTGCAATTTCTGGAATTATAACTGTGTAGGAAGTTTGAAATGTCCAACGTTTTGAGTGGACACTCCACCCATCATCAGGGACTCTTGAAGCAATAATGAATGTCCTAGGAGTCTACCAAATTCCTTGCTCCCGCAACAAATCAAACATTAGACAAACTGATAGATCCTTCAAAACTCGTCTAAAAGAACACATTGTTGATACTACCCACAATCATATCTCTAATTCATCCCTTTCTGAGCACTCTTCCAAATTCAAACACCTAATTTGTTTCGATCATACCAAAATCCTAGCCACAACACCCTACCACTCATATCGCATCATTCGTGAAGCCATGGAAATTGAAAATCATCCCAGTAACTTTAATTGAGATGATGGGTATAAACTCATTCATTCATGGAATCCTATCATTCATTTCCTTAAACTCTTTCTACCTCATTTAGAAACCCCCCTTCTTTTCACTTAAAACCTTTTTTACTTCTTTGTTATCAACCTCTTCCCCATTTATTTTCAATTTCCTTCTACATTACCTCTATCTTTCTTAAACTCCTTTAATTATCCTTATATAACCCCCCCAAGCTTTTTTTTTGTCTTGGAATTAGTAGTTATCTTTATTATCTTCTATCTTTGAACTTTGAATTAGCCTTAATGTTTACTTGATTCTTTCCCCCAACTTTTTAACCTCTTAATTGAATTCCTTCCTACTTTACGTTGGGATAACTAAATCCTCATTCATTATCCACCCTTTATTTTTTTCCCTAAGACTACCCTTTTGCATTCTCTAATTTAAAACTCATTAATAATAAATTAATTTATTATTACTTAATATTTTAATTCAAACAAACTTCCCTCCCGTTATAACCTAATTATTAAATGGTAACGGTTTGATTCTTTCAATGGGTACTTCCTCACCTTATCCTTAACATTCTTTCAAAATTTAAGTTTTAAATTTATTATTATTTTATTATTTTAATTTAAACATCTTATCTAACCTTTATAACCTAATTATTAATTGGCAATGGATTAATTCATTCAACGACTATTTTAGCCCCTCCTCCCTAACGTTCCCTTCTCCCCCCTCCCTTTATAAAGCTTCTCTTCAACACTCTTTTCATTCATTCTTGATTCAAGAGTCCCTGATGTTGGGTGGAGCGTTCATTGAAAACGTTGGGCGTTTCAAACTTCCTACACAGTTATAATTCCAGAAATCGCAAGACAAATAAACTTGAATCGCCAATAACTGTCAAACTCTTAATTCCCAATTCAATTCCTAGGAAGAAAACTTGAAGGAGAGTGCAAGCTTATGCTTGATTATTTGAGGATTCTTTGAGACCCCAAGAAATTTTCATTTCTAGTTTTCCTCTAGGATCAAGAATGACCACCCCCCGTCACCTGCCACCCTTGTTCAAACCTAGATCTATCAAGCATCAAGAGGGATCAAATTTCTTAAGGTGTAAATTTTTTTATCATTTAATTCCATGTCACATATTACTTCCTTCATATTAAATGATAAAAAAAATTACACCTTAAGAAATTTGATCCCTATCAGTGCTTAATAGATCTAGATTTAAGATGGATCTAGGCTATTTTAAATTTTTGTATGTTGTCACATACATATGTGCATACATAGTTATTTAATTTTTATTTTTATTTTTTTTGTTGCCATGTAACATAACATTACTTGATAACATATCCCCTATACTAGGCAGTAGATCCCCTTGCTACTCTTGGTGCACTCAATTGAATGAGAAGTAATGGAACCACCTATACATTTGAAATCACTAATAATCAGATCAATAGTTGGAGTCTTGTTGTAGGTATTCATAAATGAAATTTGAGGAAAGATGCACTTGAAAATGTGAACATAGTCATCATTCAATGCATGTATATCCATACAAGAGAAGTAGTAGTTCCACACATATTGAAGCAAACACAAAAACAACCATTATTATAGAATAAATACATGCACATAACACAACTCCATGCTATTAGAGAAGAGACGTGCCTCGAAGTGAGCAAGGATAGGTAGTTTGACATGAAGATGCAGAGTTAGGAAAGAAACATCCCAATAACATAAATCATAGAAGCGCATTTTTAGTAGTTGTTTCCCTAACTTGTTAAATAATTCATTTAGGGGAAGCAATATTCTGTGTTCATGAGAAAGAGTGAAGCATCTATCCAATATACATGCCTAGAATCTAGATCAAACAACCAAACCTAAACAAACAAATCTAGAGATTCATAGTTTTTGAAATCTATGTGCTCCCAAAGGCTATGTATGCTCAATACATTGAGAAAAAATATACACAACAAAAGCATTTAAAATTCAAAGATACAAAGAAATAGTTCAGAGGTTCTAAATGAACCAATTTAAAATGCACCATATTGTTGTTTGCGAGTGTGGTGCTAAATTGTGGCATGAAACAACTCCATATAACTCTATAAATTCTCTTCTCAATTACAAGTTTTCATTTTAGTGTGTTGCCAACAAACTTTAAGAGAATTGAGCGAAGGTAGAGAACAAAATAAATCCCTTTTCACTTGATAAATTTGTTGACAATTGTGACCTCTTTCAACAATTTACTACAATCATGTCAACCTCAAGTGGAAAGGAAAAGAATGGTGTCAACTTCTAAGAATGTTGCCTCAAGATTGGAGAAGGTTTTATACTTTCATTTTTCTTCCTATCGATATTGTGTTTTAGATTTAATATAATGCAGTTCCTGTAGCCATAGACAACCAATGGATTGTTGAATGGATCCATAGGGAGTGAGTTCCTTTTTTTATAGTTCATGTTCACATAATCCTACCACCGTATTGTCATATTTTCCATTATAAGTATTACTTAATGTAAGTTTAGACATGAACTTATCTTCTTGAATCCCCACTCGAAATGATGTGTTATGAATTCTCATGGATGTGACGATTGGCATGCCATTTATTGTCTATATTGAGTGTTCAATTCCCACACTCTACCATAATGATTAGTTTTTCTTTGATTCACGCATAAGTTTGTATATTGATTCTATTTGGGATCTAAAACTCTGTCAAGATAATGTATGTTCTTGATTAAGTTTAGATATGAGCATGCACAAAATGGACCTTGTCAACATAACAAAAGTTAAAATTGTGATTCTAATCATTCAATTTTCTACATCATCAAATCTTCACTTCTATGTTCTCTAGATTATCATCCCCCTTCTCTTTATTCTATGCCTTTATCTATCACACTCTTTCACTTTTTTCTTGGTGTTTCTAGTAAATATGGCATCTATAAGATGATACTTTTCCTTATCAAATCTTTTGAGAATACCCTAGAGATCTATTTTATTTTTTCTCAACCTAAGTCCAAGACCCATGAAACATATCCTTTCTAACCTTTAGTACTTGGACTGACATTTTTTTATGCTCGGTTAGGATTCTTAAACAAGCTATGAATAAAGTAATAGAGTTCTTGTTACAACTAGGTCTATTCATTAGGGATTGTGCTCTAAAATTTACTCTAACATACATTTTATTTTCATTATTTGAGAGATAAAGTGAGAAATCAATATCCTTAATAAGAATAATAGACTTTGTAGTCTTGATCAACAATTTCCTTTAATTGTTGTTTGTGTGAGCTTTACAAAGTTCCAAATCATAGACATATTAGAATAAATGATCCAGTGGCCATCGATGCAATCATGTTAGATTTTCTCTAGATATCCATAAAGCAATCAATCTCTTGTAGTGGTTTGATAGAATTCTCACCCTTTAATAAAGGCGTTAAGGTTCGATACAATCTCTTCTTTCCTAATGGGACCTACAACTAACATACAAAATGTATTAATTGGGAGTTTAAAGGGAACCAACTTCATGGTTGATAATGCTTTGTGATATAATCATGAAGATATGAATCCAAGATGCATTCCTCAACCATCTTATAGACACACAAAAAAAATCCTCTCTTATATGGGTTTCCAAAAATGACCATTGTGGTAGACACATTATGTTGTGTTTTTTAACACTTTGAAATTCCTTGAATGAAGTATCTACATTTTTATGGAAATTATTTGTTTTGATCCCATTCAAAGGCTACATTAGATGAAATTACAAAGTATTTGTTTTTGTTAGTTTTTTATTGAAATTATTGTTTATTTATTTAACGATTGATCAAATTTTTTACCATTATAAAAAATTGGAAAGTCAATATTTTTTTTAATTTTTTTTAATTAAGTGTATACTTAAATTACTATAATCAATTGAAGTACGACTAATTTTATAACATTTATCATAGAAAGATTGGATGAAGATATAATCTTAAAATTGAAATTAAGACTAGTCCTTCAAATTTTATCATTGCACCCACTAAAAATTAGAAAGTAATCACTCAAAACTAGGAAGGAAAACACCAAACTATGAAAGAGATATGTTGGAGATATTTCACACACACCTAGAATTATTTTCCTAAGTTTGATAGTCCAATGTTGAGAATGCTTCCTTAGATGAGAAGATTCTCTCCAAAGAATACCCCCCTACAAAATAGGGCGCTCCTCTTCAGTTCAGAGTCAATTACACTTAGTTAGAGTAGTGGAATTCACTCATGCATGGAAACCTCGGTTTTATCACCAACGGTTTCATGTGTTTCTCTCACTTCCACAAGTGTGACTCAGTTAACTAATGATTGCATGGATCAATTAACTAGGATTAGGTGGAAGTTCACTCTAGTGTCTATTAGTGAGTGTCTAGAACTCTCTACATCACTACTATGGCGCATTAGTTACTCATGTAGCCTATATCTATTGTAAATTATTCACCTTTTGTGTGTGGAATACATATAATAGAAATTCTTTCATTTTTTTCTTGATTTTTGTCTCATTTCTTCATTCACCATTGCAAGTTGTGTATGTTTCATTGTTAACTAGATATTTTGCGCAGGTATCTCATAAACTCTACAAGGTATTAGAGCCCATAGGCTGCTAGCAAGGATCGTCACTAGTACTCTTTTGTAGGTACCGATGATGAAACAAAGCAACAGGAAAGATGGAATCTAGGTTTAGCTATTCTCATGTGTCATAACTATTTGGAGTGGAAGCCAAAGATTCTACTTCTTCTCAAAAGTAGAGTCTTATACCAAATAACCATGGCAATGGAAGTAGATATTGATTCTTTCGATGAGAAAAACAAATTTCGCAATATACAATATATGGCCATAGGATGTATTTGCATGTCTGTTTCTCCTTAACTTTTCCATCAAGTATATGATGAATCACAAGACTCAAATCCAAACAAACTATGGACCAGATTGGAGGTTCTATTTGGGAATAAGGAATATTGTGAAGATTTCATGCAAACTGTTGACAAGATAGAGCCAGTAGAAAATCCACTGGAAGATCAATCCTCTTAGTTTGAAGAGCCTTCTAAAAAGGTATATGCACAACTTTTTGTTCGATTCATTAAGGATGAAGTCTACTCCTTTTCATATATTTTTTTATGAATCACAAACATAAGATATTATCCATGCATATCAAGAGCCACATGAAAACACTTTTTCATGTGCCATTCATGCATCCCAACAGCTACATGCAGAGACTCCATGCATGCAACTTAGGAGCAAAAAAGGGGGTCTCGCACATCAGATTCAATTATGACATTTTATGAGCAGAATTTGCATAAACAAATTGGATATTTGAATTTCTCTCAGAAAATACCCAATTTCAAAAAAGCAAATCATCTGAAATGGAGCCTGGGAAGTGAAGTTATGAGCATTTTAAAATCAACAAAATTTTCAACATTTTTCCGGAAATGGCTGCACGATTTTCAAAGTTTCATCGAAACTTCACATGGATTTGGTTCTTCTCTTTTACAATAAGAGAAGGTGTATGTATGTGGACATCTCATTGGTGCATCTACTTCATCAGATCTGTATAGACATTTACCTCTTCAACAAAATCTTCATTGAGTATAAGCTTGCACATTTACAAGGTCTCCTTGGAGTGAAGGACACAATTACTTAGCAACTACCCTTTTTTTGGTAATCTTTTGATGCATTTTACTTTGGGGGGGGGGGTGGGTTCCCATGAGGTTTTCCCTCTTTCCTCTATTTTTCAATGTTTCATTATTAGATGCATTGTACAATGGGTATCGAACATGGCCTTGGTTTTCGGGACCCATTCATCATGTACACCCTAGTAGTGTTCAGGGGGTGTTGGAGATATTGCACACTCACCTAGAATTATTTTCTTAAGTTTGATAGTCCAATGTTGAGAACACTTCCTTAGATGTGAATATCATCTCTAGAGAATATTCCCCTACAAAATAGGGTGATCCTCTTTAGTTCATAGTCAGTTACACTTAGTTAGACTAGTGGAAGCACTCATGCATGGCAACCTCGTTTTTATCACCAACAATTACATATGTTTATCTCACTTTCACACGCGTGACTTGATTAACTGATGATTGCATGGATCAATTAAATAACACTAGGTAGAAGTTCACTCAAGTGTATGTCAGTGAGTGTCTATATATCTCTAGATCACTACTATGGTGCATTAGTTACTCATGTAGCCTATATTTATTGTAAATTATCCACCTTTTGTGTGTGGAATGCATATAATGGAAATTTTTTCATTCTTTTCTCCATTTTTGTCTCCTTTATTCATTCACCATTGCAAGTTGTGTATGTTTAATTGTTAGCTAGATCTTTTGTGCAGGTATCTCAAGAACTCTACAAGATGAAACTAAAAACTATAGTAAACAAATTGAACCAAAACTGTAAATACAAAAATTGCTAAAAGGAAAACCTACAAACTAAAAAATTTCCACAAGGGTAGTCAACTAAAGTAATGTTTCAAGATGTCGCCATTAACATGAAGGAGATCTATCTCTTTCGCTAGATTTTCCAGTCTATATATGGCAAGACCATTTTTTCAACCACTTGAAATGGGCCAAGTCATAACTATTGAAATTTCATGTGTTTCCCTTTAGGTTCATTTAATTTTCCCCATTTCAAAACTAGATCTCTTATATGAAAATATTTATCTCTAGAAGCATGTTTTTCAAACCAATGTTTAAAAATCTCTTGATGAGCAATGAATTTGATTTTGGCATTTCCCCTTTCTTCCTCCAATTTTAAGAGGATATGAATTCAACTCTAAAGGGATGGAAGAATCTAACCTCATGAAGATTGGGATAGTTGTAGAGAAGGTAAAAAAATGTTCAAGGGAAGGATGGATTCCTTATCATAAACTAGGAAATAAGGAGACGTGCCTAAATAAAATTTAAGAGTAACTCGTTCTATCCATAGGGAATTAGGTAAAGCATTGTACTAGTTCCTATGGTGTTCAATGACCATTTTCTAAAAAATATGAATTAAGCTCTTATTGGTTGACTCAAGTACATCATTAATTTGCGGATAATAATTAGCTAAAAAACACAAGATGATTCCTTTTTCTAAATGAAATTCAATTAATTTTATTGAGGAAAAATAAGAAGTATTATAGAATTGAAGGAACACTAAACTTGGTAATCTGATATTGCTCTAGGAATTGGATCACAATGTCATCATTCACCTTAATGAGTGGCTTTTCTCCTACCCGCCTGTTAAAGTAGTCTATAGAAATCAATATGTATTTGTGTTTCTTTGAGGATTTGGGATTAATATCTCCAATAATGTGCAATCCCCAATGTTGGAAGGGCTTGTCAATTGTCACTAGTTGTAGTATAGATGCCTTATTTTCTCTCCCACCTTTGTTATAAGATGTTTTCTCATTTCAACATAGGAATGGACATCTCCAAAGATTTTTGACCAATAATATCTGGCTCTTAATATTTTGTTTGTTGTTTTTTCTTCGAAAAAATGCCCACCAACAGATCTATCATGTAAATCTTTTAAAACAATTTTCACATCATTATTTTCCAAACATCTAAGTAATACACCATCATAATGTTTTCATAAGAAAAAGGCATTAATAAATTGGTACTCGGAAAAATTGACCCTTAGTTCTCTTCTTTTCCTTGAGTCCAGGTAGCTAGGACTATATCCATATTGCAAATAATGTTTCAAAACAACATATTGTGAATCTATGTCTACTGGAATGCATAATATATCATTAATGTATACAGAAACTTCATTTTTCCATCCCTCTTCTTCCATAGTGGCTTGATCTTCTGATTCAACTGCCAATTTGCAGTTTCCTTAACTACAAACTATTCTAGTTGGTTTGAGTTATATAGTATCCTCTTCTTTCAACAAGTTCCTTTTTGTGTAAAGAGTGATATAACAACCAGGAAATGGACAATAACTTTTGTGTAGCTCTTTAAGATATATGGTCTGAATTGTTTGACAACTTTAAATATGGCATATGTTTTCTTATCAATTTCTAGATAGTTCAGTTCAATTCTTTGCAGACCCGTGCTCATAAAATAAAAAATATATTTACCTCGTTTTTTATAATTTTGTGTAAGCGCAATTGCAAAAGAATGATATGGTGCAAATATATACATAAATAATTCTTTGGTGAAATTAGGAATGTGTAATGTGGGGGCATCAAAATTAGTGATCTTGATATTTCAAAAATGTCCTTTTCAATTTATGTCCATTTGAAAACTACATCCTTCTTTACCATCTATTGGAACCGTTTAACAATTTCCATAAATTCAAAAACAAATCATTTGACAAAATTTATCCTTCCAAAAATAGACTGCAAGGACTTCTTATTCTGGGGAAGAGGAATCTAGGTAATAGCTTTTATTTGTCCATGATTAACTAGGATACCATGTTTGTAAATTATCTGTCTAAGTAGTTTACCATCTAAAACAACAAAAATACTTTTCTTTGGATTCAAGGAAATCCCATAGTTGTTACACCTTTCAAAACAAATTTCAAGTGTCGAAGGTGATCTAATATTTTCTTGGAGTTTACCATGGCATCATTCAAGTAAACTACTATACTTTGATTAATCAATCCTCAAAAAGTGATATTCGTAGCTTGGTTAAAAGTGGCACCAACATTTATTAGTTTGAATAACATCATATTGTAAGTGAAGTTTCACCATTTTGTTCAAAAAGTTTTCATCATTTCCAACTTAGCTACCATTAATTGATTGTAGCCAAGAAACTCATCCAAAAGAGATAACATTTATGGTTCATAAACTAATTATAGGATTTACTCCATTGGTGGGACGATATAGTAATCATTTTCAAATTCTCTATTCAATTTCCTAAAATCGATGCATAGTTGAATCTCTCCATTTTTATTTTTTATTGGAACCAAGTTTTCCACCCAAGAGGAAATGGTGAACCTAGAAAATAATATTGGCATCATGTAATTCCTTCAATTCCTTTTGTACCAATGGCTCCAAAGTTGGATGAATCTTCCTCTTCTTTTGTTGAAATGGATTAGCATCCTTTTTCATAGGAATGAAATGTTGGATGATCTTTGTATCATATGTCTTCAAGTCTTCACAAGTCCAAAAAAAAAACATCTTTATAGTTTGCTTGAATAATATGATGTAAGCCTATTTTTTTGGGTTCTCTACAACAAGAAGTACCTAAATTCACAATCTTCAGATCCTTTTTAATACCAATATTTATGATTTCATACCTCAAGGTATAACTATTTGTTTTTACATTTATGGGCTTGTTGAATATATCTTACAAATCAAATAGTTTCTCCAGAGAGAGAACATTCTTAGGGATCTCGTTAGACCTCATTTATATCATTCCTTTTTGGAAATTTGCAAGGATTTTGCACGTTCTTCATCATTAATCACGTAACACTACAATGTGCCCTTATTAGTCAGAAATTGAATTATCATCAAAAAATTCTTGTTAGAAATATTGCTAGATATTGAGGGCTTAAAAAATATTTCAATAGAGAATTTATTAGTTTCAAAATATTCTGGTAGGGAGAGTCAAGAAGTAACAATTGATAAGGAATTAGAAACTATATTCTTAGCCCAAGGAATCGACTTAATATTAAAAACTTCAAATTTACCTATTATATTCCATACCTCAAGTTGATAATTCTTTAAGTGAGGAGAATGAAATTATATGGAATTTATTACATGCCTCGTTATAATTTTAGAATCACCAAAAAAAATTAAAATCATTTAAAATCAATGTTTTTTTAAGGCCTTTCACCGGAACATCATATTTAGGCATGTTGTTGGTGCGTTCAAATTCTAGTCTATATGAAATGAAAAAGCTATTTCCATTAGGATCAATAACTAAACATCATACTCTAGCACCTTCCTATGACTTAGAACCATTGAAATGCATAGTCCACATATTAACATCTACATCTAGGTTAGAGGTATTATCCTTATTTACATTAATTATATTATAGTGAGAAACATCAGTCTAAGTGTGATGGAGGATCTCATACTATTTATCAGATGGAAATAAACTTTCACCTATGAAGTTTTTGAAATCAATTTCCAAAAAATAATTTCCTAAAACTGAATGTGAGAAAGCAATTGCTTCATTTAGTGCTTTGAGATCTGTGATTGCATTTTTCATGTGTTGCTCTCAATCAATCTCAATTTTGTTGGGTTTTCCCTTCCAAGATAGCCAAAGATGAGATCAATAAGAGGAAAAATAATCGTGTAACGTCTATGACCAATCCCTACTCAACAACAAACCAAAAGCCTTTGGAATATCTAGAAGAATCATATCAGTAAGTTGGTCAACCTTAGGGTTTGATGCTAGTTGAATAAGTATATCGTTAATTCACCAATTACCTTGACTTCTAATCTATTTAATGAGTTGTTCATTTAGTGGGAGTATCATTCAATTTTTTACAAAGACAATAAGTTATTATAGTAGATGATGCTCTTAACTCCACCAAACAATTATGCATCTTATTATTAAAAATTTCAAATGTGAGAAGAAAAGGTGGGGTTTGAGACTTTGAATTTTTACCAATGATGGTGGCATTGACTATTGATTTATATTTTGTATCATTTTTTTTGTGAGCTACTTTGTCCTTGTAAAGAATTCATTATGAGATTCTTTTTCTTGGTAATATTACATAGATAAAAAATAGAAACATTAGCTTTCACTTTTTTCATATCTTCAACTATGTTGCATTCCATAGAGATAACAACTGAATCAAACACTACATATTTAACGAAGGAAGTAGAGACTAAATTTTCAAAAAATCCATACACAATTTATTATCTAGAAATCTATTACATCATAATTTTTTCTTATTTGCTTTCATTAAGGGATTGGGAGGAGCAATTTGAGAAACATGACCTTTACTTGAGATATTGTAATATTCATGAATAGTCTATTTTTCTTGTAGTTCTTCCACTACCTCCTCTTATTCATCTTTTTTAAAACCAGGCATTACATCCCATAAGACCACAGCGACCTCTTATAGTTGTTTTGTTTGCTCTTCAATCCCATTCTTACCTTCTTCGAGCATTGAAGCTTCAGGTTGCATACATTCATTTATAAGTAAGTTAGCCATATTTAACCATTGCGATAAAGTTTTCTTAGAATGATTGGCTTCATGATATCTACAATAATTATCCATAGCCATTTCCTCAAGATTCAAACTAAGATTTATAGTGGGAGGTTTAAGAGGTGTTGTGGTTTTCTTTAAAAAATTCCTAAATGGCCTTGACATTGAGGTTCCTTCTCTTGAATTATTTTTTAAATATATTATCTCATTGGATTATTTCTTGAAAGTGCATTGTAAAATTTCCATATCTATAACATATTTGTCCTTTAAGTCTGAGGTGGGGTTTTCAACCGGTTTAGTTAAGGAAAGTGGTTTTATTTTTTATTTATTTTTATGGTTTAAGTATACGTTCTTATCCAAGGTTTCCCTTCAGGATTATCAACTCCTTTTCCACCTTTTTAGCCTCATCAAAAGTATTATCTAATGTGGTTTTCCCACCCCATTTTACAGACATAATAATGGGTTATGGTAGAGCATTAACATAAAACTCGATTCGAAGTTCTTGAGTAGGTGCAAAACTAGTAAGTTGAAATATTTAATTCTTTTCTGGGCGGCCATTTTAACTCTGAACAATTCAAATATTAATGTAGTTAGGGTTATTTCCTCCCTAAATTTAGCCAAAAATTCCTTTTGAAAATAATCCCAACAAGTAATGGATTTGATAAGTAAGTTAAAATACCTAGTGGATTCTTTATTCTTGAAATTATAAAAGAATAAAAGACACATTATTTCCCAATGTTGAACATTCATTAACTGAATAGTTGAAATAAACTTTTGTATGCAATATTCAAGGTATCGTCCTGACTTTTCAGTGTCATATTTTGGCATTAATTATTCAGCGTGTTTGGGAAAGTCATGAATCATTAACTGAATAGTTGAAATAATTTTTTTAGAGTAGTCTAAACATTCTACCTTTTGGGGGTTTTCTAGCCACTTTTTCCATTTGATTTTGCCCGAAAACTGGTGATGAATGGTTGGATCTGCAGATTTGAGTGGCTAAGTTTGTATAATCTGAGTGCCCCAAGGGTTTTTCAGCACGCTGAATCCATTTATGCATTCAGAAAAGAAATTTAAACAACATAAAATAGAGATTTTGTCCAATTTTACATCACTGGATTCCGGCCAATTCCTGCCAGAAAACCCAAAAAGGTAGAACGTTTAGCCAACGCCAATTTTTTTTATGCAATATTCAAGGTATCGTCCTGACTTTTCAGTGTCATATTTTGGCAGTAATTATTCAATGTGTTTGGGAAAGTCATGAAGTTGTCCTAGTATGTTCAAAGAATCTTAAGCTAACTAATGTTGATTTTGATTTCTAACCATATGTGTGATAACTTTAGGATTATAATTTGAGTCTAGAGGAAAGGATGTGTTTGGGGAAGCTATGGGATTAGGAGTAGGGGGAATATGATCAAGTGGTTCAAGTATTGAGTCAAGAGACCGATCAATCAAATCACCTATAGTTTGGATGTGAGTTTCTTCTTTAGTCTAGAAAACATTTCCTTAGGCCCAAGTTGTAGTGTCCCGCACTACTAAACCCATAAAAATTTTTATGTTGCCATTAATTTAAATGCAATGCATCATGCTAAAAATGGAAAAAATGCCCATACATATAACATCATTAATTTAAACATGAGTGTATCTAAACTAACATTCACACAACCATGTACAACTACTTGAAACTTAGAGTAAGTGCACGACAAATAATCCCATAATTAAATGCAATGCATTGAGGATTTACATGCATTAACAACATTATGAATGTAGCCAATTATACAATAGATAGCATCATATAATTTACTCAAGAACAGAGTATATGCACAACAAATCAAACCTAGAAATATAAACAATGTAATAGAGATGAAAACTTATCTTTTAAACCAAATGTGAAACCAACTACATGGGATGGACTTTCCACCCAACCATAGATTTTATGCTCCAAATCTCAGCAGCAAATCACCCCCAAGTCAGGGATACAAATCCACAAGAAAGGGGTGTCTCTCTACCGTCCATCCACAACCCAACACAATCCACAACAATCTAACTCTCCTATAGCTATCTGAATCCACCAACTCTCTTCCCCTAAACCTACACAACCTAAGGAATGGGATCCCCTTTCACTATAGATAGTCCCTTAGGAATTCCCACTTATGTATAGGGCTACATCATAGGTTGGATAGGAATATCTCTTGTTGGGGACTCCAGGGATGTCGACTACAATAGAAAAAATCTCACAGCTATAGGGTAATATCTCACACAAAATCTCACTCTACAGAACTAACAACTTGCTTCTTCATGAATTTACCACCCCAACGAGATGCCACAAATTTCCATTATGGTTTCCTTCAAGCTCCCATTCCCTGTTATCCATTGTTGTCCCAAAAAACTAAGTGTAAAAATTTCCTCCCTTTTCCCATGCAAGTTGACTCTCATATTCCCTAATGTTTATTGTACTCAGCCCCCATGCTCTCATTAACTATCTGAAGTGACTTTTCACACCAACCCTCTTACAGGTGCTTAATGATGGGCTTTGGGAACACTCAAACATAAAATAGAAGGTTTATACACAATAATACATTTAGAAGGTGGGTTTGGATTAATATACATGAATAATCCCCCCCTTTGAACCGCTTCTTAGACCCTCCCCTCTCTTGTGGAAACTTACCCCCCATTAATTCATTTATGTCCATTTGCAACCGGTGTTACATTTTTATTTTATTATTTTGATATACAATGTTTACATATTACATCATTGACCTCACGACCATATATCATATTTACATTGGATATCACTAATCCAAGGATAAAAAATGGGGACATTACATTCCCCTCCTACAAATTGCACCATCCCCAGTACACAACACTGTATCAGTATACATATATAGAATTTTACATCATGATATTTGATACTTTTGCAAGTTTATAAATCATGCAACAATTCTAACTAACTATCTCATGTTCCCCTCAATCTACACAACCCAAGGAAGTGTACACACTTCTTTGCACCCCATCCCCTCGAGTTGTACCAATTCCTTTCTAGGCCTCCAACATAGATTGGACAAGTAGTCTCCAACATGAGGCTCCAAGAACTCCAGGTGATCAAAATGGAGCCTTCCAGACTTATGTACAAATGTATATTCATTTCTCTTCAAAATTTGCAAAACTTTGTGATTACTCTTCTCTTATGGTTTCTTCATGCTCCCATGTGGTGTCTTCAGGACCATAGTAGGTCCATTGAATCTTTACCAGGTCAGTGGATTTGTTTATGAGAAATTTGAATTTCCAGTCCATGATGTGTACTAGTTCCACCTGAAATTCCCATTTTTGTTCCACTTGGATCATAGTCCAATCAATTACGTTGTTAGGATTAGGCACATATTTATTCAATAAATACACATGAAACACATTATGAATTCTCATGGATGTAGGAAATGCAAGCATGTATACAACTGGGCCTATATTCTCTAAGACTTCAAATGGCCCACGGTATCTTGTTGCCAACTTTGGGCAACTTCCCAATCTTAACGAGTTTCTTTTTTTCTTTTACTTTTAAAAACAC
The DNA here is from genome assembly GCA_009831015.1 of Picea engelmannii. Taxonomy (NCBI): domain Eukaryota; kingdom Viridiplantae; phylum Streptophyta; class Pinopsida; order Pinales; family Pinaceae; genus Picea; species Picea engelmannii. The sequence goes on along the minus strand of ML777078.1, from coordinate 866,062 downwards.
ATGCTTTCCCACTTTTAATTCACTATACACCTAGTTTTTATCTGCATAGCTATTTTGCATGTCCTGTGCAACCTTTAAATGTTGTCTAATTTTTATCATTTGCTATTCCATTTTCCTTAATAATTCTAGCCCAATAACTACTATGTTTGCTAGGTTATCCCAACTCACTGGTGTGTCGCATTTTCTGCCATACAAGGCTTCAAACGATCTCATATTCAATGATGCCTAATACTCATTATTGTAATCAAATTCAACTAGATGGAGGTATTCTTCCCACTTGGAAGGCTAGTCCATTACATACATTCTTAGCGTATCTTCAATTATCTTGTTAGTCCTCTCGGTTTGTCCATCTGATCCCATGTAATATGTTGTACTAAAATTAAAATTTGTCCCAAAACCTTGAAACAACCCCTTCCATAAATTTGATGTGAACTTGGGATATTTATAGGAAAAAAATTCCTTGGGCACTCCATGTAGCCTAACAATTTCTTCATGTAATTTTTTGCAATTTTGGTTATCTTGTGAGTTGTCTTCACCAAAATAAAATGTGCATCCTTATTTAATTTATCCACCACTACCATGATGGAATCATGTTGCCTTATAGTCCTAAGTGTTTAGTAATAAAATAAATTGTAACAAATTCCCATTTCCACTCAGGAATGGGCAATGGATGTAGTAGTCCCGCTGGATGTTTATGACCAACCTTTACCTTTTGACATTCTAGGAATATGGCTATCTAATCATCCACCTATTTCTTCATTCCTAGCCAAAAGTATTGGCTTTTTACAACTGCAATTAATTTTTGATATCCTGAGTCCCAACATAAGGCACGTTGTGCATTTCTTCAGCATTACATTTTTCATCTCTCTAAATTTCGACACATACTTTTCCCCTGTACATGAGGAATCCATCCTCTTTCAGCTCAAAATATTTAAATTTTTACTGAAAATTACCTTGTTGTAATGCTTCTTTTATTTCCAAATAGTGTTGATCTGAATTTGCAACCTCTAAAATTATGTCTTTTAAATCATATGTGTACATGCTAATGGTTATAGCATGCATCTCATGCACTCTCCTGTTGAGTGCATCCACCACTTTATTCTCCTTTTCATTAATATGTTTTATATCAAAGTCATATTCACTGTGGAATTCCAACCATATAACTTGTCTGACATTCAAGGATGGCTATCCAAATAAATATTTCAGAACACTATTTTATGTTCTCAACTTAAATAATTTTCCCATGAGATAATTCCTCCACATTTTAAGGCATGAACTATGGATGCCACCTCCAATTCATGAGTGCCATGGTTCATCTCATGTTCTTTCAACTTCCTTGACTTATAACATATCGCATGTCCATTTTTCATGAGAACTACAATGAGCCATCCCTTGCATGCATCAATGCATACAACAAAATATTCATCTAGATCTATAATATTCAAGATCGGTGCACTTATCAATACAATCTTCAAGTGATGGAATTTTTCTTCACATTCAAAAGTCCATTCGAATTTTACACCTTCCTTTTGTAGATAAGTAATTGGGTTTGCAATTTTTTTAAATCCTTCAATGAATCTTGTATAATAACTTGTAAGCCCCATGAATGACTTAAACTCTGTAACATTATTTGGTGTTGTCCATCCTATAATGGACTCTATCTTCTCATGATCAATTTCTATCCCCTCCTATGAAATAATATGGCACAAGTAATGAATCTCCCTTTGATAGAATATGCACTTACTTAACTTGGCATACAATTGATGCTCTATCAATACTTGTAGCACCATCCTCAAATGTTACTCATGCTCCTCCTCTGTCTTTGAGTAGACAAGTATATCATCAAAGAAAACAATTACAAACTTGTCCAAATATTCTTTGAACACTCCATTCATTAGAAAAATGAAGACAAGTGGTGCATTTGACAGCCCAAACGACACCGCCACAAACTCATAATGTCCATATTTTATTCTGAATGATTTATTTCCAGTATCTTCTTATTTTATTCTCACTCAATGATAGCATGGCCTCAAGTAAATCTTGGAAATATTATTGCACCTTTCAACTGATCATATATATAATCAATCATTGGCAAGGGTTATTTGTTCTTTATGGTAACCTTATTCAATTTTCTGAAATAGATGCACAGTATTAAGTTCCCATCCTTCTTTTTTGACAAAGAGCACAAGGGCACCCCAAGGTGACATCTTGGGTGTATATACCCCTTCTTCAAAAGTTCTTCAAGCTGTATCTACAATTCCTTCAGTCCTAGTGTGCCCATCCTATAAGGAGTCTTGGACAATGGGGCAGCTCCTGGTGCCAAATGGATGGAGAAATCAATGTATCTCTTTGGTGGAAACCCTGGTACCTCCCCAAATACATCCTCAAAATATTTCAAGATTGAATGGTCTTTGACACTTGGAATTTTTTCTTTGGTCATCTCTTCCATGTGGGCTACACAAATTTGACATCCTTTCCGGAAACTCTTCTTTGCTTGCATGGATGCAATTTCTCTAATAGATATAGGCCTTGGAATCCCCTAAAATTTTCCTTTCTTCCATTCTCCATCAAGACAAGTGAATTCCTTGTTGTAGAAATCTAGGACAACATGATGCTTGTCCAACCAATCCGTACCAATTAAACAGTCATATGAACCCCAAAGGTATGATGCTAAATCATGCCTTTGTGATGAGTCCATTCATGTCTATTAGACAATTCTTAACCAACTCAATAATGCTTCTCTTAGCTTCCGTGGCTAGTTGAACCAACCAAGATTTCTTATGTTTGATTCTTTGCAAACAAATCTCTCAACAAGATTAGGATTTATGTAATTATGGCTAGCTCCAAAATCAATTAAAATGGCTATATGTTTATTATCAATATTACCTTCTACTTTAATAATGGGAGATTGGTACTTTGCTTACTTGTTGTCCAAGGCTTCATAAATCCTTGGCATGCTTCTACCTATTTCCTCAACTATATCAGCCTCCTGAATATTGTGAATAGTCCTCATTTTTTCTCTTTTGTGAGGTAAATCCCTATACAAGTGGTCTCCCTCACATCCCCAACATTTTATGGGTTTTTGTCTTGGCCTTTTCCCAAATGTATCTATCGACTTGGGCTCATTTTGTGTTGAATTTCCTTGTTGATATGCTTGAGAGTTGTTTATATAAAATGGTGGCTTAAAAGCTTTATTTCTTTGCTCCATATTTCCTTTCTTTTTGTCATCCCAAGCCTTTTGGAAAATGGATCTTCCTCTATTATGCTCATAAACGTACTTTTCTTTCCTTATTGTCTCTTCCAATGTCATGGGTTTATCACAATGTATCTCATCACTGTAGAAAGAAGGTATCCCACTCATAAATATTTGAATTTTAACCTTCTAATCCTTTATGAAACCAACATACTTCACTAATTCAAAGAACCTCCTCTCATACTCCTTCTTTGTCAAGCTTTCAAGCCTAAGTTCAAAGAACTCTTTCATCTTATTATCATAATAATGCTCTAAAAGGTATTGTTGCTAGAAATATCCCTTAAACCACCTCCATGAGATTCTCTTCTCATCAATGTGATTAAATTGCTTGAGCTAATCCCACAACATATATTATTTTCCTTAAATATGGTACGTTGCAATTTTGGATTCTACATTTGATGAGTAATCATGTAGCTAGAAACATTTCCTCATTCCCAACAACTAGGCTCCAACCTCTTCTCCCTTTCTACGTTCTCCATCAAAAGTTGGTGGCTTGAGATTCTTGATCTCTCCTTGCAAAATATCTAACTTGGGCCTTCTCCTCTTCTTTTTGATAGGGGACACACTTGGGCTGCTCTATATCCCTAAGCATGCATGTTCTCTTCTAGTCGATGTTCCTGGTGAATGATGATGTCTTCTCACACTCCTTGATTGAATACATTCCTTGTGGCCATCCCTCCTATCATGAGATCTGGATGATGCCACTTGCCTAGTACTAGTTGCTTGTTTTGTGCTAGAATCGCTATTGACTTGTCTTTGTAGCATATTCAAACTCTATACTATCTCTTCCCAAGATTTCATAATCCTTTCATTGTCTTCCGTATATATCTTCAGTTCCTTATGTGAGCTTATAATAGTTTAATCCATCTCCACAGGCTCCACCCCGCTTCTTCTTCCATTGGACTCAGTCTATGCATTTCCCATGCTGACATGTAGCCTTCAGACCTCATCTTCATTGTTGTAAGTTCCATGGGAATCCTCCATGTTTGTAATCCTCATATAGGAACCAAATCTTCTTTATTATACCTTTAATTCTGCAAGAAATGTGCATGCAACAATTATTGTTAGAATCATGCATATTGTAAAATATTCCATTAATTATATATATATATATATATATATAGATATAGATATAGATATAGATATAGATATAGATATAGATATAGATATAGATATAGATATAGATATAGATAAACTGGGAAAAGATATATTAGAGGTGTGGAAGAATCCACTGATTTACAAAAAAATGGTCATTAAATACCTTCTAGAGATACCATCCAAAGAAAACCTATTGCAAATGTGGGGTGCATAATTGTAACAGTAGCAATTTCTGTTGCATTCCCCTTTTCTAACAAAACTTATGAGGTTATAGTTCCCTGGATACCTCTAGTAGAAGATATCGTTCATACATATTGTAAGAAAAAACATTATAACTACCTAGCTTAATTACCCTTTTCCATTTTGACCTGTTGAATTTCCAACACAGTTTCCGAATGTGGCTCATTCAGTTCTGGAAACTGGTTCATTGATGTCGATTGTTCGTTCTTGGAGTTTTCCTATTGATCTCCCGAGTTGCTTGGAGGATGTTGTGTGCCTTCCAGCTGGTCCAATCTCCTCTGCATTGCCTCCATTTTTGTGTGGTGTTCCTCTAACTGACTTCTCTGGACCTAACTCTCATCTTGAAGCTTCTCTATCATGTGTCTATGTTGGGACAATGTTTCAAGTTCAAAGGCCCTATTGGCATCGATTGTTCCAAATTGGATTCTGATCCTGCTGCAACTGCTGCCCTCATCTTCAATTGGGTCCTCGATCCAATTCCCCGAGTCCACTTAGACTCCTTTTCCATTCTGCATTATTGCATACTCTGAAGGAACTATGAACCTGAAGCTGCCATGGACTTTCAGCAGAGGCCACTGGCAGAGCAAGATGATGAGAGAGATGCAGCCACAGACCTCCAGCAGGATGGTGAGGAAGGTCAGAGGCCACGGGAAAAGCGAGGTGATGAAGGAGAGGGATCATAGGAGCCAAGATCCGAAGGGGGGAGCTCAAAATGGGATTACTAAGGCTTCTGGGAGAGAGAAAGACATGTAGGACAAGGTCTGGGTGAGGAAAGAAGGAAAAAACTCGGAGAGGGAGAGCTCTGGAAGGGAAAAATATGGATGCCAAGTGAGAGAGGAAGTGCAGATGAATTTACCCAGGTTGCCAAACTTCTTTTCGTATGCAGGCTCGAGGACGGGGCCATTATCTCCCATGAGTCCATTAATGGTATGAACGTGCCAACCTGCTTTCTCGCTAGAATTTCCTAATGAACAGTTCTATCAATCTCCATGATCCTGAACTTGGAGGTGGTACTGACACCGAAATGGCGAGTAAGTTGTGTGGCATGGATTTTTCATACCTTATCCATCCTCTTATGGTCCTTGCTAACATAAACACCCACGAATGTTGAAGGATGGGTCATCTGAGCTCTCTTCTTCATGATTAAACTACTTATTTCGTTAACCTCCACTTCACCTTGGGTGATGTGACATGGCCTACCTTGCCACCTTTTCTTTCTTATGTTTCCCTGCTCCACGTTTTTTATTGCTAGCTCCCCACCAGCTCTGTTGTCAACACTACTCCTCCACCTAGTTGGGCGTGTTTTCAATTCTTCGAGATCCCCACCCCCACTCATGTTCTCTTGCTCGCTCCCCGTGGTTTTTCTTGGGTCGGCGACTCGAGGAGCCCAAGCCCCTCTCTTGTTCACGTGTTTGTCCCTTCTGTTTAAGGCTGCGATGAGGCGCCTCCTACCACCTCCGTCAAATTTTCCAGAATAGCACTCGGTCATATGTTGCATTAGAATAGGGGAGATGAAGTTTCCACTCCTTTGACGCTTAAGGATCCAGGCATTTTCCCAATGGCTTCATTTTCCATTTCATCTGCTTCCTTGTTGTGTTCTCTGATAATGTGATAGAAAGTTATCTTGATGTCTTGTGATTCCACTCTTATTCTATCCATTATTTGTTTAAGGCTCAAATCTCTTGGGTCAGACCCACGGACCATCATTCTTATTATATTTTTGGAGTCGCCAAGAGCGTTCAGCTCTCGGATTTTCCGAGTCTGGGCGAGTTGAATGCCTTTTAGAAAATCATAGGCCTAAGATTTGTTTTTAGTATCCGTCCTAAGATTCGAATGGTATTTTAGGATTCTTTTTCCTCTGGATAAAATATTCTATTAATTATATTACAGGTCATTCTTCAAGTGAATTTATGAGAGATATGGATGCATTGGAATCTAATTCTGATTGTTTAGATACATTATTATCTGAATCATATTTCCAACGAATATACTCATACCTCATTCTGAGTTCTGATCTAGAAGTTAAAACCTTCTGAAGTTTGCAATTTCTACTCATTTGTTCTTTGTTTTCATTGTTGCTATTTTTCTGAGAGACCATTTCCTGCCACCTGTGGAAGAAAATTGCTCAGGAATCATAATTTTGTTTTATATCAAGCGCAGATAAAATTTATGATTGTGAACATAGATCAACTCTCATATTTGGAATCCGATACTCCAGTCAAATTTTGTATAAATATGGAATTGATGACTTTGTGCTTTCTCACTTTCTTCAGACAAAAATTTCGTCCAAAATTGGCTATCTACAAAATGGAACAAAATTGGGAAAAACTGCCTTGAGACAAAGTTGTCTAGATTGATGTGCAGGTAAATATTTGACTAAATATTTTTTTCTAGATTTATGATTTGGGGTCCCTTTTCCTCCAAATATTCCAAAAATCCTTGAAACACACCCATAAAGAGTGGATATTGCATTATTTCAGTATCCCCACACCAACCCCTTTTGAATTTTGCTAGGATCCCAAATGGGTATCTTCATGCCTACTTTTTGAGCTCCCTTCAAAATTTTCACCTATTTATAGGCCCGAGGTACTAAGAATGGCTCAGACCTTTGAAAGTTACTAACATTTTTCAGAAAATTTAAGGAGAATTAGCCAGTGGTCCTCTTGTTATGGCCAAGACAAGTTTTTGGTTGCAGTCTTCTTTTTTGTAAATTGTTCATTTTCTTCTTCCCTTTCTCCTCTTCTCTTTCTCATCTTTTCTTTCTTTTATTTCTCTTTCTCCTTCTCTTTCCTTCTCTTCCTCTTATTTTCTTCCCTTTTCCCCTTCTTCATTGATCTCTAAAACCCTTCATTGGTGATCAAACATCATCCATTGTCCATCGATGGTTCCCTTTCACTTTTGTTCAGACTTTTCAAAAATTCTTCAAACCCAAACTCTATAGACTATCAACCATCGACGATTCCCTTTCACTTTTTTTTGGACTTCACCAAAATTTTCTGAACTTGAACTCTATCAGCCATCGACGATTCCCTTTCACTTTTGTTTAGACTTCACCAAATTTTCCGAACCCAAACTCTATCATCCATTGACCATTCGTGATTCCTTTTTTGACCAAACCCAGGATGAATCTAGGTTGCTGATTTTCAAGATCAAAGTGATCTCAGTCGTTGATTTATAAAACTCTCCAAACTTTGTCGAACTTCTCCAATCCTACAAATGAATCTTGGACATTGATTCATAATATCTAAATTATATGGGCCATTGATTCTCCAAACTCTTCAGTCATCATTAAAATGGAAAGTCAACCTCCCAAGCCAAATTAAACTCTACAACCTGCATATCGATACCATTAATCATCTCTTCAACCATTATGAGTGCAATTTGACCTGAGTTTGCTTGGTAATTTGGGAATTTCACTCTGGTTCCACAATTTTCCCCAAATCCGTCATAGATGAAAACTATACAACAAGGAATTTATCAAATTCGCACTAGTCTTTGGCCCATATGGGTCTGGTGTTGAACTAAAAGCTATGATACTACTATGTAGTGTCCCTCACTACTAAACCAAAAAATGTTTTTTATGATACCATTAATTTAAATGCAACAATGCTAAAAATGCCCATACATATAACAACATTAATTTAAAAATGAATGTAGCTAAATTAATATTCACACAACCATGCACAACTGCTTAAAACTTAACAGTAAGCGCACAACAAATAATCCCATAATTAAATGCAATGCATTGAGAATTTGCATGCATTTACAACATTATGAATGTAGCCAATTATACAATATATAGAAAAATGTAATTCACTCAAGAACATAGTATATGTGTGACAAATTAAACCCATAAATATAAACAATGCAATAGAGATACAAACTTATATTTTAAACCAAATGTGCAACTGGCTACATGGGATGGATGTTCCACCCAACCGTAGATTTTCTACTCCAAATATCAATAGAAAATTTGTTGATATTATGGTAGTTGCGGGAGGTATTTACCTCCACATGTAAACCTAACCAGAATAGAATATTCCGAGAAGCAAGAAGAAACCCTAATTAGTTGGCTAATAACCCTAGAAGACAAGTCGGCTCAAGAGGATAACTTGTATTAGGTTATTATCCTCCAAGAGAAGAAGTCGGCTAAAGGAAATATTATATACTAAGTAAATAGGCACCCAGAATGAGAAGTCGGCCCAGGCAATTTGTCAAATTTAGTATAAATGCAGGAGGTCGGTCTCCATTCTGGCAGGAACTATTAGAACTGCAGAAGCAACACTTGTGCGCACTGCAGTTGGCCAGTTTGTGCGCAAGTTTGGAGGAAAGATGTCATTGCAGTTAGCATATTTTGATTTTGGCTTGGACTATCTCTTGGTTATGGTTTGGACTCTCTGATTAGCTCTTGCTTGGTGCGCTATCCTTGGAGAAAGGTGTGCCACCCTTTGTTTAGCTATCTAGCCTAGGGTTTTCTTCCGAAATGATTCTCTGTCAAGGTTAAGGTGCTCGGGGATGGCTTCAACCTATGGTTGGGTGACAATAGTGATATTGTCTATGGTTAAACGAGCACATCCATCATATTCTAACAGGTTATGGGCCCACACCTGCTTCATTCAGTCTAACCACTGGAACGGAGCATAGCCATAAGGATACTAAGCTCATTGAAGAACTGTCGCTAGGGTTTCTAGCAGGAGCAGTTATCAAAGCATTGTTGCTAGGGTTACTAGCAGGTACAGTTGCAGAAACCCTAATCCTCTCGAAGAGGCACCTTAAGTGAAGGGATTGACCTAATTTCTGGATAGACTAGTGCACCCTAGCCTAGCGCATCTTCTGGTACTCTCAACAAGCCAAGACATCAAGGTTGAGTTTTTGGTAAAATCTAGGGTTGACCAAGTCAAGGAAACCATGACTTACTCTATGAAGTCAGAAAACAAGTTAGATGGGGATTCTAACTTCAGAGCATGGAAGACAAGGATTGACCTCATTCTTGCCAAGAATAAAGTGTTGGATATCGTGAAAGGAAATATTGTGGAACCAAAGTTTGAAGAAGGAAAAGAAAAGGAACCGCAGAATGTTGCAGTTATGGAGAAGTTCAAAGACAATGACATCAATGCCATGAGTATTATAGTGGATTCTATAAATGACCACCTGATACCCTACATCTCCCATCTTGATTCGTCTAAGAAGATGTATGATGTCCTAACAAACCTCTTCTTAGTCAGAAACATTAGACAAGTAATGTGTTTGAAGAATGAGCTCTGTGACATGAAGATGAATGATGATGACAACATAACATCATACTTTGTGAGGATATCTCAGTTAAGATATCAACTACAAGCTATTGAAGAGATCATCTCAGAGAAGGAACTGGTAAATATAGTACTCAACGGTCTTCCCAAGACATGGGATGCATTTGCCGCAAGCATGAACACGAGGAAGGAGTATCCTACATTTGAAGAACTTTGGACTTGTTGTGCACAAGAAGAATCAAGGATTAGTGCAGAAGAGAAACCTCAAAAGAAATATGATGATCAAGCCTTCACAGCAAGATTCAAGAATTTCATGAACAAAAGGAAGTTTGGTTCAAGGAAGAAGCCAAATCAAGAGAAAGATATGTCATAAATGCAATTCTTCAACTGTCAAAAGTATGGTCACTAGAAGAATCATTGTCCCAAGCTGAAGAAAAGGAAGGAGACACACGAAGCATCAGTTGTCGAAGAAAATGAACCTTCAAAGAAGATTAAGCAGAAAGAAACAAACTTCTTTTTCTAAGACAAGGTAAACAACACTCTTCATAGTTCTTGTACATACCATGTTTTATGTGCATATCTTGCATATATATTTCTTAGAAGATAATATGTTCAAAGAGAAACTATACTTATGGAAGAACAACAAGATAAGGACTGCTATCACTATGACTATAAGACAAGATGCAAGATAAGCCGAAATAAGAAAGAAACCTAGAAGAAGTAAATACAGAAAGAAGTCAGCAATCAAGAGAAAATTGGAAAAAGATTTGTGACACTTTGCAGAAGGCAATAAGGATGCAGACGAAAGCATGGACTCTCCTAGATGGAGGGAGTAGATTATATATTACCGAAAGAAGAGCATGCATTAATACATGAAGCAAGGATCAAGAAGGAGCTAATTCTATGATCCATTGAAGATGATGAAGTATATATCCATGGTAGCAGCCATGAAAAGCAGTACATGTTCAGTTTGACTTTAGAAGAAGTCTTCTTCGGAAAAAGAAGCCTCAAAATTATCCCTGGTTGTCCATCCACATCCATGATCCTATGATGAAAGGAAGAAGGCAGAATCTTCAGGGCATGGAATCTATAGAAAACTCCATGAACTCAAAAGCGAAAGAAAAACATGAGGATGAACATGAAGATTCCAAGACAGAACAACCAATCATTGTATCAAGAATCACAAGACTATCAGCCTGATATGAACTCACTAAAAGCAATCAAGCAGAGGAACTAAAAGTTGTGATGAAGAACAGTGTATGGAAGACTTATGAATGAAATCATTGTGAGATCCAAAACTAGAAGTTCTCCCAGATGGAGGGAGAAGACTATGATGATTGTTTGTTCCAATTAAACCAAACATACCTCTGCATGAGCCATTATATCGTCCGAATATCCATGGGTTGGAGTTTACATCAGATGAATGAAAAGACTATTTTCCAGAATAATTGAACAAAGAGCGTATGAAGAGCAACCTCAAGGATTTGAGGTATACCAGAAAAAAGACCCTTGTGTGCAAATGAAAGAATACAACTTGGTAGAGAACCTCCAATGCACAACAGAAGCGTGGTGAAAACTTTCTATATTATATCAGGATGGTTACTTAGATCTCCAGAATGATGGATTGCCAATCCATGACAAAGATCTCATGATGACAGAAGAAGTGCCACATGAATATGTTCCAGTTTGAGCCTTTCCACGATGTTATGAGCTAGCAGGAAACAAAAGAGTTGAATTCAACTATGATATACTGTAATGATCAAAGTTATATGAAGCCTTCAGAGAAAACCAGTGTTCCAAAAAAAACAAAGTACATTGAGATCAAGCATTACATTCTCCATGATGAAGTCCATAAAAGAGAAGTGGTTCTCCAATATATATATCTCCACAGATGAGCAGATAAGCAAACATTTTGGTAAAGCCTCTGTTTAAGATGAAAGAGTTTGTGTACTCAAGCTGGAGCTCATGGAGACAACTTCATTATTGAAAAAGGAAGAGATGACTCCCAGTTTGGGAGGGAGCACTGATGTGTTATTGACTTATGGACAGTGATTTTTCAGTTCGAAAAATGGTCTAGGATGAGCAGTTCCTTTCCAGTTCAAAAAGTGGTTTGAGATTTCTGACAGACGGGAATTTTCCAGTTTGGAAAATGGTCCAAATCGAACAGTCATTTTTGTAATGAAAATGGTTCGATGGATTGTTGATGTACCATAAACAACGATTCTCCTTGTGGTTAACATAGGGAATGGTCTAGGAAAATATATCTTCTTGGCGGTCACTCTTAGTAGTGGTCAAGAAGACCGGTCTGCCTCGTCAAACAATCATTCTTTCGAAGCTCACAGTTGTGAGCAGTTTCGAAGAATGGTTTGTTTTGGAGGTTGGTGCAGGATAGTCATTTTCTTAGGAAATGGCCCGAACAGTCATTCCCTAGGGCAGATTCATTCTCTCCAGGTTGCACTTTGTTTAGTGCCTGAGGAATGGCCCAGATAGGCAAATGGTCCAGGTTCAACAATCAGGGACAGGCATTCCCTAGGGCAGATTCATTCTCTCTAGGTTGCACTTTGTTTAGTGTCAGAGGAATGGCCCAGATAGGTGAATGGTCCAGGCTCAGAAATCGAGACAGTTATTCTTCCTTGCTTGAGGAGAATAGTCTAGATAGCTCATCATTGATGTTCTACTTTCTAAGGGAAGATGCTCTTCTAGACCTCACAGATGTGACTGGAAGAATGGCCCAAATGATTCAATTTATATCATAACAATGTTTTATGTGCAGGTTGATATCAGATGATTGTTATGGAGAGTGTATGTCTCCAGACAATAGATATATACTACTGTGGTGGATGTGTTCCACTGATTATGACTATAAGTCATTGATCAAGTATCTGTGTGCTACTTGGTGTGGTAGTGTACCACTGGATTGTAGTTGTGTACTACTTTGGATAGACATAGTTGTGTTCTATTGAATGACATTGTTCTGATTTGCCTTGAATACTATCAGTAATGTTGGAAATCATTATCAGCTAGATGGATGATCAATGGACAGAGATTTCCTAGATGGGAAATGGTTCAGGATATTTATTCTTCTAAGACATATGACAGGATTAGAAGAAGGGCTCTTGTGTCACTCTATGGAGTGGGTGACTTATCCAGCATCATGTTTGATTACTCAGATGGAGTATGGTTTCGAGAGATGATGCAGCTAATGACACTGATAGTGATGATGGTGCTCATGATCTAGTCATGAGATAGTCTATACGACTATGTTGATGCTACCGGGTGAATGGTATGTTTGTGCTCAAGACCATTACCTTCAATACCTCCCTAGCTAGGAGGGAGTGTTGATATTATGTTAGCTGCGGGAGGTATTTACCTCCACGTGCAAACCTGACGAGAATAGAATATTCCAGGAAGCAAGAAGAAACCCTAATTAGTTGGCTAATAACCCTAGAATACAAGTAGGCTCAAGAGAATAATGTGTATTAGGTTATTGGGCTCCAAGAGAAGAAGTCGGCTAAAGGAAATATTATATACTAAGTAAATAGGCACCCAGAATGAGAAGTCGGCCCAAGCAGTTTGCCAGATTTAGTATAAATACAGGAGGCCAGTCTTCATTCTAGCAGGCATTCTCAGAACTACAGAAGCAACACTTGTGCGCACTGCAGTTGGCCAGTTTGTGCACAAGTTTGGAGGAGAGTTGTCATTGCAGCTGCTGCAGTTAGCAGATTTCGGTTTTGGCTTGGACTATCTCTTGGTTATGGTTTGGACTCTCTGATCATCTCTTGCTTGGTGCGCTATCCTTGGATAAAGGTGTGCCACCCTTTGTTTGGCTATCTAGCCTAGGGTTTGCGTCCGGAATGATTCTCTGTCAAGGGTAAGGTGCTCGGGGGTGGCTTCGGCCTATGGTTGGTTGACAATAGTGATATTGTCTATGATTAAATGAGCACATCCATCATATTCTAACAAAATCACCCCTGAGTGGGGGTTATGAATCCACAAGAAAGGGGTGTCTCTCTATTGTCCAATCACATCCCAACACAACCCACACCAAACTAATTCTCCTATAGTTATCCCAATCCACCAACTCTCTTCCCCTCAACCTACACAACCCAAGGAATGGGATCCCCCTTCACTGCACATAGTCTCTTAGGCCTTCCCTCTTCCCTCCAGGGCTCCAACACAGGTTGTATATGAATCTCTCTTCCTGGGGAGTCCAGGGATTTCAACTGCAATAGGAAAAAGTTTGCAACAACAAGCTCATTGTTGTAGGGTAATCTCTCACAAAAAATCTCACTCTATAGGCCTAACAACCTGCTTCTACATGAATTTACTGATCCAACAAGTTGTCACACATGCCGACTATGGCTACCTTCAAACTCCCATTCCATGTTCTCTCTTGTTGTCCCCAAAAACTAACTGTAAAAATTGCCCCCATTTTCCCATACAAAATTCTTTTTTTTCCCATGCATGTTGACTCTTACATTTCCCAATGTTGATTGTACTCAACCCCCATGCTCCGATTAACTATCTCAAGTGACTTTTTACAGCAACCATCTTACATGTGTTTAATGATTGGCTTTGGGAACATTCAAATGGAAAATAGGAAGTTTTTACATAATGATACATTTAGAAGGTGGGTTTGGATTAATACATATGAATAATTCCCCCTTTGACCCCCTTCTTAGACCCTCCCCTCTCTTGTGGAAACTTAGCCCCCATTACTCCGTCTGTGTCCATTTGCAGTTGACGTTACATTTTTAGTTTATTATTTCGATATACAATGTTTACATATTGCATCATTAGCCTCACGACCATATATCATATTTACATTATATATCACTAATCCAGGGATTAAAAATGGGGATGTTAATTATGTATCAATTGGAAATGAGCCAGTTTAACAAGCATGAGATCAAGTAATTGGATTGAAGGATTGAACTTGATTATTGGGAACAACATATGAATATTCTTCTTGAGGCCTGGTTTCAATTTACAGTTTTGAATAAATAAGCTTTGGATTGTCAAATTTAGATTTGGAATCTTAGAAAATTATTTCACCTTGAGCAACTATTTCATGTTGAGCAAAGAAAAAGTGCCAATTATACTTCCCTCCATTTGGAAAAGGAACCATTTGAAAAAGGAACCCTCTGGATTCTAGTCCATCTACCATTAATACTCTATTTTATGAAAATGCTTTAAAACTATGAAATGTTATGAATGCAAATGCAAACATAATTGTATTCTGTCATTTAAATTCATAGCTAAGATTTTACAAGAATTAAAATATTAAATATAAAACCACATATATCATTGCCATTTTTCACATAACGTAATTTGAAAGATAAAAACAAAGATATAAATAGCAAAACATAAAACCAGGATAATCTATAATTTAATGCTTGTTATAGTCTCATATCCAAGATAAATGAACAACCATCTAAAGTAAGCCAATAAAAATAAGTAACTAATACAAATTAATCCAAAAAACATCGATAAATATTCTTATAAGATTTCAATGCTATACAACTCTAACAAACAACTTTGTTGTTTCTCTAACACAATACTAACGCTATAACACAACCACCACAACTTGCTCTAGACAAAACCTAGCTCTATCCACCCACCATGGCTCATGCCCTACAAAACCTAGCTCTATCCACCCACCCTATCATAATTTCGACGTTATGTACAAATTCTAGTTATACCACTCATCAATAGTAGTGTATATTGATGTCATATGACATACAACACCTATCTAGATTATCCTTCGATATTGCATTAAAAAAAAAAACACATAACTCCTAGAGAAAAGGAGATGACTTAACAATGAAAATGATTGATATTTGTTTGAATTTCACTTGGCATGAAACATGATAAAGATAGGCATTAAGGTCAACGTACATAAATGTCCAAATGAAATACAATTTAATACATGTTGTGAACAATAGACTAGCAACGAAATCCAATATAATAGGGAAGTGACATGTATTGCCACTTCATCATAAAGAGGTATCATAGTGATGTGATATATCATAAAGGTATGATAGTGATGTGATGACGTGAACATTATAGGGAATCAAGAAACTATAATATATAAGGATTCTCTCAACTACCCATCTGACAAAAAATTAATGAAAATTTTATAAGGAAATGAAGGGACAAAGAGATTATTAAAAGAATGAAGTCAAAGGCTTTGCTTTAAGTTTGGTTACACTTGAAATGGAAATTTTAATGGCATTAATGACAGATTGATGTTTTGTGACCCTTCTCAGATATATTTGTTATTATTTTTTTCCCAATGTGTTATGTTTGAATAGAGTATGGGAATAACACGCAACATCTCACAACAATTTTGAAGGCTTTTTTATAATATATATTTTTTCTTTATAAAAATTTGACTTTGGCTTAAAGTACATTTAGTGCCCTTACTTCATCAAAGATGACCAAAGATGAGAAGAATCAAATATTTACCTACCCCTACTGATTAGACAACATGTGTACCCTAACCTTACCCTACTAATTACACAACAAGTGTACCCTGTAAGGATACAAAACAGTAAACTACACCTACACTAAAGGTTCACCAACCTTTACCAATTAGATTACATGTGTATCATGAGAAGATACAGAGTATCTAACACTAATTTACCCTTACCAAATAGATCACAAGTGTATCTTGAGAAGATACAAAGCATTAAAGTCTAACCCATCATTGTCAATCAAACAACTTGTATAATGAGAAGATACAAAGAATTAAAAATTAACTTAGCCCACCAATTTAACAAAAGAAGATTAATATAATTTATTTATTTTCATCATGTTAATTTCTGATTGGTCTCAACTTCTTGATGTGATTTAATTACTCGAGTTGTGTTTACATTTTTCAATTGTATTTGTGAGATCTTAAAACTTATTTTTATTTGCATTTTTTAATTATATTTGTGAGATCTTAAAACTGATTTTTAGAAAGATAAATATAAGAATTTATGGAAAAGATATATACTCGGTATATTAAATCCTTCTCTGTACTTGTGCTATGCTTTATATTAAATTATTCTCTTTATATGTACTATGCATTGGTGGTGGAGACCATCGCCATGACCATCACATTGCGTTCCCTATATCCATAGAATACCTTTCAAGAAGCATTACTTTTTTTAAGAGCTAATGTGAACAACCTTACATCACCTTGCATGATAGAGGGGAGATTTAGTCTAGAATCAAAAGCCCAACAAAGTTGGCAAATACACTATGTACTTTAGGTGTGCCAAACAAAGTTAGCAAATACACTATCTACTCAAGCAATGAGTTTGTGAGAAGGAATACTTACCCAATTTGTTAGGCATGTGTTATGAGGAAAATCTCTTTATGGCTAGGGGTAAATCATAATAGACGGAAATGATTGTAGAAATCAACTCTAATCTCAAGTATGCTATATAAACAAATATGCTAATAAGACAAGATAAGAGGCCTACCTCATCCAGACGTGCGATGAAGTCCATCATTGAGCACTTGACCCAAAGCAATATACTTGCAACTAGTCCTCAACAACCAAGCAACGCAAGCATATGGTGATAATATGTAATGTTAGCACATTTGATAGCATAATCCATCAACATTCATAACAAATACGCCCATGGAATAATAATTCAAATATTTGTGAGATATTAATTGAACGAGAAAAAAGTATTTCTATTAAGATATAATCAGCAGAAGTGAATGAGTTACAAACTTCTGTGTCGGCACAGTTCAGAACCGAGAAACTAAGTTCCTTCCAGCTGAGCCTCCACCACTTCAATCCTCCACCAAAGGCAAGCTCATATAAGAGAGACAATGAAGTTCTTAATCAATAAGGGAGGAGCTTGGGAGTTGAACAATGTGTTCAGACTTAAAGAAAAAAGGGATGTTGACTCAATGTGAAGTGAATAATTTCTCCATAGTAAATTTTCTCTCAAAGTTGAATTATTTATTCTCTTTTCCATAGCTCAGATTTGTCCTATTTATAGCCTTCAAGTGGAACTGAAGGCCTGAGTCAGAACGTTTCCAATATATGGAAGGCCAAGGATCATTGATCTCGTGACGTGACATGGAAACCCGACACCATTTTTAAATTTTGGGCACATTTCCCGATGTATGCAGGTTGTAGTGGTGCAACCTGTTTATACACATGTTGTAATATAGGTAGGGCACGTATATGTGGAAAAATCATGTTTTTATCTCTGGGATTTGCAAAAAGGGACTTCAAATCTGCATAGGGAAATGGAAAAAGGCCCTATGTGCAAGATTGCATAGGGTGAGGCAAATCTTGCTATAACAACATGTCATAGGTTTTATGTTGGGGAACACCTCGTACAGTAGCTTCGCATCCATCCATATTATTGGGTCGAACAAGACGTAGAAATGGTAGATAATACTTTCTTTTTAATCTTTACATAAATCACATAATTACATGTCTTTGAACATTGTATTCTTTAATAAGCTCAATATTATTTGTCTCCATGATTTCTTAAGTCCGAACAAATTTTTATTTATGCTTTCTTTTTCTCTAGTGAAGTCTCTTCAAATTGTCCAATCATAGGTCACTGCACCATGCTCTGCAACCTGACCAAGAATCATTGACTATCATGCTTGTAGAGACAATGACCACTTGAAACTAGATAGCCACTAGCTTATACCAATATCGCTACTAACCCCACAAATCATCGAAATTCACTGTACTAGGATGTGAATAATCATCAAATTGGGATCGGATTTGGGATTAGGGTTTAGAATTTAGTTGTTGCTTCATTTAAGCACTCTCTAAAATTGTTGAATTCGGGATAAAATGGCTCAACCTTGATCAATTTATTAGAATTCCCATGAGAAGTCTAGATTGCCCATCATTCCAAACAGTGTCAGTGTCTACCATGATCTACCTGTGATGAATTTTGAAGCAGGGCCTCTTCCTTCTACTAGCCCCAACATGCACATCCCTCAAAGACCCACTAGTAGTCTAAGTATCTTTGGCATATCTTGTAATAATGCCTAGGCTGGTTCACATTATAGTTATTGAAATAGAAAATTTGGCATCCATGCTCTTGCAACGAGGCAAGGGCACAACCTTTGTGGGTTCATTGCCCACCTTCTTTTAATCCTCATTATGGTTCTATTTCTCATCATGATGTGTTTTAGAAGCCTTGGATATTGTTGAATTCGTTTGATTCTCTGCATGATACGATCAATATGTATATTAAATATCATGTTGCAATCTTTCCTACAAATTCCATCCTTTTCATGTAGGAATCAATACTCAGAATAAAACACCTAGAGCATTAGACTTTAGACTAGTACATAAATGATTATTCATTAAGTATATAGTGGCATTGGGTTCTATTCCATTTAAGGGTTTTGTTTATGTTATGGGAAATGTACCTTATTGAGAGTGATGGAATCTTCAATGTGGTCATGATGCAAGGCAACCTTGAAGTAATACAACATTGGGCGTATAGCATGAGGTGTGATATTGAAGTCAAAGGAAGAATTTGAGAGAGAGAGTAGTACTAACAACTAGCCATGATTGGGTCATCGTTGTATGTTCTACTTGTGGACTTTTTAATACGGAATATGAGGGATGATTCTCAGGTCATTAATGAAATAGATGTGGAACCTTGCAGTATCATCGCTTCTTTGGGTGAAGCTACGATTAAATTAATCACTTTCACGTATAATCCTCATGGCACTTTGGTTGCAGTTACCATGATCAATTTTGAACAAGAAGGTGTCTCTTGGATTTTCAAGTTATACACTCACTTCTCACAAATTAATGTTTGTCATGGAACACCTTTGTATCTTGATTATAAGTATGCCCTCAAAAATTCCTTACATCCTCTGGAGAAGCAATACAACTTTTCCAACTAGGTAACCTGAAAGGAAGAAACCAAAATTCAACAAATTGCACCTTCCCAGGCATGACCTTTGGTTTACCCTGAGGAGGAAGAAATGATATGTGGGTCGGATCCTCATCGTTCCCTTTTTCACCATTCATATGTCGATGCCTTGAGAGAAAAACCTTCCATATGCATCCCACTATTTAAATATCCTATATTCCAAGACCTCTCTACCCCTGGGAACATGCTTGACCCTTCTGCCCTTTCAAATTACCTGGTCATCCATTCTAACTCTTACGATGATACATCTCTACTTAGAGTGGTTTGTGACTATGTTCTTTTCAACCCTATAGAGATGGATTCTTATGGTTTGATTCGAGGTATATACACAGACAAAGTGGAGAATAATTTCTCTTCCTTTAAGAAGTCTAACCTTTTACCCCGTCCACCTCTCCCACAAAATGAAGTAAACATTATGAATCTTTCCCATCACAAGACAAGTTCCTGTGCTTTCCATATATTCAAGGTTTGTGCTAAACTCTCTTTTGAAAGTGGTAGCTTGCTTAGAGACCACATTGTTGACGATTACCCTAGTGATATTGATAATGTATTTCACACCATGCTTAATTTGAACCCTGAAGGACTATGGAGGACTGATTTTATTAATAACTTGAATTATATGTATCAAATATCACCCTAATGTGAAGGAACCCTTCAATTCAAAGTTGTGGAGATTGGGGAGCTTTATTGTTTGGATCTGTTTCATAGGAATAATAATAATATTGCTCTTCTTATTTTATTATTTGATACTTTGTGGGCAAACTTCAGGTATAATCCTCAAGAGCAATGTTATCATCTTTCACACCATTCCTATGTTCCTTTTTCCACAAATCTCGACAAAATTAATGTTCGGTTAAAGCATCCTTTCTCACCTTATGTTCCCATGCAAAACGATTGTAATTTCTTTGAAAAAATTCTCATTCATGTACTGTTTTTTATGGACTATTTGATAACACTCCACTTTTTGCTGCTAATTATCAGTGAATATAGGATTGTAGGTTTAAGTTTGCTTGGATGGTTGCACTGGCATTACATGTTTATATGACCCTGCGCTCGATCAACATAAAATAGGAGTAGAATATATTAGGCTAATTTTATTTATTCATCATTACTTTTTTATTATCAAGAATTTATAATAAATTTAATTTCTTTTGTTGTACATATTGACACTTGGTCTCTTATTTCTCTTTTTAGATAAGGTACCATCGTGCATTTTAAATTTCTTAATAAGATGCTTGCTGTGAATTTTCACCTAAACAAGGAAGTGAATAAGAAGGAGATCAATAGTTCCTCCATCCTTCCCCTTTGAAATAATGAATCTTTGATAGGGGAGGAAACATTCAAACATTTTACTTGTTGAGTTTCCCAACTACTCACAATTAACCTATTCACGGTCCAATCCTTGAAGTCTACCTAAAGGGGGCCTTAATATCTAAACATTTTGTAATCCACCTTGTGAATTTTGAAGGACATGTTTAAAGACTTATAGTCTCTATTACCATCTTCTCTTGAGGGAAAGAGTTTTTCACTATTCATTTTTAATAATCACTCATATTTTGCTCTAAATAAAGCTTTCTCTTCATATACTCTACGTACCCAATTAAATCAATTATTATTATCAAGCTATTATTTTCTATCCTTATCAAATTAATCATGTGATTATTGGTTTTCTCAACAATTCAGGGCTTCCTCATTCTTACCCTGGTTAAAATTTTCTAAAGCAACAACGACACTGTGTCGTGGAATTCTCACCGCAACTGTAAAATCTTGTTAAATCACTTTTCCATTGACCTCATGATGAAACGAGTTAATCATTGTTATAACATAATGGCATAACCGAAAGGACATTGTAATCATTTCAAATAACGC
Source organism: Picea engelmannii (assembly GCA_009831015.1). NCBI lineage: Eukaryota > Viridiplantae > Streptophyta > Pinopsida > Pinales > Pinaceae > Picea > Picea engelmannii. Next base: position 844,427 of record ML777078.1, on the reverse strand, counting down.
CCTTGGTTGAAGTTAGAATTATAACGCCCTTGGTTGAAGTTATTATTCTAGTTATATATAACGCCCTTGGTTGAAGTTAGAATTATAATGAAAGGTATTCAAATCAATCAACAAAAGCACTCTACTCACTATGGTATCACAAGTTGATCCTCCAGGTCCTTGTTGGTTGACCTTCTGGTATAAAACACTTTAAATTACTCTTCCTAAGGTGAACCCAAACCTTACCCTTTATTCATAAACATCTCGATATGAATCCCTTCACAATCACTCAAATTCCCAAGCACTTCCCTGAGTTCGGAGTAAAGAAATAAGGTATAATATACACTTAGGAGCTCCTTGTTGTAACTTTAATGTCCTGTCGAAGGAGATACATCGGTAAGAGGTCTACTCATGTTCCACAGTCATAATAACAAAAGGGAAGAACAATGTACCGATGTAGGTTTATCTCATTCCCAATACATATAAAGTTATGGAGAACCTAGGGAAGTATTTGATCAAGTTTGTTGTTTATGATTAATATACATTTCGGAAGGGATTATTAATATTTGTTCGTAATCCATCCTGGTGGAAAATCGAGTACGCATAAACTAACCAAATAAAGATCCAACCTTGGGAATTTATAAAAGCATTGATCATTCCTTTTGTCAAAGAAGGGCATAATTCCCAATTAAAATAGGTCAAGAATGGGGAGGGAAGCATATCCTTCATCTCACAACTCATGTCATATGATCTGACACAGGGAATAAGACATTAAGTTTTGAAAGGTTAATGTTATGTGCAGTAGTTGGCACATTGACCTAAGTTTTATTGTGCTGAATAGACTTCATCTTGGCCTAGGAAGCCCTCCCGAATGGAGTTCTAGCCTTAGCTCGGGGGTGACCTGCTGTTGATATTTTATAAGCAAGAGAGTTTATGGCTGGGAGGAAAGTCTAAGGTCTACACGTCGTTGGTGGAATTATTAAAAAGATAAGTGTCTTTGTTATTGTGTTTCCATTCTATTACTGTCTTAATGCTTATGTAAAACTCTATGTTTTTTACTATACATGTTTATGCATGAATTGTATGTTGTTTTCCTTGCATAATCGTTGCATATGCAGAGCATGTCATTAATTAAATGGTATCAGAGACATAAATTTTGTTTGTGGCATGGCCCATCTTGGGCTAGGCTTGTTACAGTGTGGTATCATAGCTAAGAATAGAGATAAAATGACTTAGCTAGGTGGATGAAAATGTTACTTGTGATATTAGAGTCGTAAGGGGAAAAATTCAGAAAGAATTTGAAAATGTAGTTGTGACAAAAGTCGGGCTTTTGTGTAGCATGGCCCAACTTGGGTGTCTAGGGAAGTTAAAAAGTGGTATCAGAGCGACGGGTTCAATACTGAGCCTGCATGGGCCAACTATCAGAAAACTGAAGATAAAATTGCATAAATTTAATTTCAGAGTATGTCTGTAAATTGTTTGACAAAAGGATTCCTATAAAATTGGGGAAGAATTCATGGGGAATTTAAGGAAATTTAGTCAGGGATTATAAATACACAAATTTTAATTGTAGTCTAAGAAAATTTGGGCCTGTAAATGGCCACATTTCAAAATAGAGAGGCAATTATGGTGGAATTGGTAAGAATCCTCGATTCCTTAATGGAATTGAAGAAAATCCATGCCCATAATTGTTAATCGGATGCACATGGGGGAAATCGGTTGTTGCAGAGGTTATTCCGGCATTTTCAAGCCTAAAATTGGTTTAATTTAATATTTACAGAGATTCAATGATGATCGAGGAAAAAATATGTGAAATTGGGCGTATTGGAAATAAATAAAAAATTGAGAAATTTTGGAAAATTGGAAAAAATTGGGTAATTTTTCCATACAATGACGTCAGCATGGCGTGGAGGCCACATGTACATGGTAGAAGAGTGATGTGTACTACCACTATATCAAGTACATAGTGGCGTGTATGGTAGGTGGCAGGTGATGTGGATTCGTGGTGGCGGGGCGCCTAAGTGTCCTATGAAACCTTTACTCTAGACTTACGATGAGATTAGAAGAATTGACCAAGTAAAATAATGTAACAGTTAGACAGAGAGGATCAGGTGTATGTATGGAGGGAGCATGAAATTATTGTGGCCCATGGTGAAGCTTACAATTTTGACTAAGTTTTAAGACATCACAGAGTGCAGTGAGATCTCAAAAATTGACTAAGTGTCAAGACATCACAGAGTGCGGTGAGATCTCGAAAATTGACTAAGTGTTAAGAAATCGCATGATCTAGGTGGATATCAGTGGCCACCCACCTCTTCCAACTAGATCACATATAGTTTTCATCTTGGCAGTTTTTTTTCTAGCTTTTTGGGTCCTAAACTTTCAGGGTCGTTTTGAGGCCTTAAACAACGTTTTTTGGGCTCGCCATAGTCACACCGTGGATTGTGTTAGAGTGTAATGGGAAAATGTGTAGTCCTTGGATAGACCTTTCCAATGGGCTATCATAAACCTAAAATGGAGATTGTATGCAAAAGTTATGACCCTTGGAAGTTGATGTACCAACTTACCCCATCGGGGCCCACATGACTTTTGGTGCTTCATCTCCTAGAGTTAGGCTTTTGGATGTATAGGGTTTTCTAATTACATATTGATGATAAAAGGACCTTGAGGCCTCATTGTAATGTGCTCAAGTGAATGCGAGTAGCCACCACATATCTTCTCAGAGATTAGCTACCACCATTCAAGCAAGATTGTTTCATTCTGCATTTTCCAGTTTTAGCAGATTTCTTTATTGAATAGAAGTTAAGTTTCATTGTATCTCTGTTATTGTTCTTTATATATCTGTGTTAATGTTATAGATTTGTGTTTCATTTCGTTTCGATCATAAATCCGGATCAGTGGTATTAGAGAGGTCTTCTCTTCATTTGTTTCTCTATGCATGTCCCCAACAAGGTCAGGGTATAAGCAGTTGGGAATCGAACCTATTGAGCCTTTGTAAGATCGGTCTCACCAAACCTGACGACCACCCACGAGGGAAGAAAAGAGAGATGATGGGGCAGGAGATCCCTGTAAACTATTGCTCGAGGAATCCCCCATGTGACAAAGGAATCAGATGATGGATAATTTTGTGCAAATCCTTCGATGACTGCCAACAAGAGATGCATCTTCCTTAAGCGGAGACGTCACCCCCTTCAAGGTACAAATCAATTTAGATATTCTTATATTTGAAGGTCAAATAGATGTGGATATTCTAGACAAATGGTTAAACCTTCTAGAAGGGTATTTTTTTTTTCCATAACTTTTTCGATAGAGAAAAGATTACATTTGCACTCCTTAAGGCCATCCCCCATGTCAATGATTGGTGGGAGAATTTCTGTGAGAAAAAGGAAATAGAGGGATCTACATTATTTGTAGTCACACTCACTTACGGTTCTTTCAGGGATGTTATTAAGGAACAATACTACCCATAGATGATTTTAGGGGCTAAATTTCGCTCATGGGCTAATTTTCCACGGTTTTCCCAAAAATGAGATTCGCTATTTTAAAAACGATTCGCCCAAATTCTATAGGACAAAATTATTTTACCTTAAAAATCGCCAAAATTTTATAAAAAAATGTATAAAATACTTAGAAATTTGAATATTTTTAAAAAAATATCGCCAAACATTTATAGTTGACATATGAAGGATTAGTAATATTCGCCAAGGTTTCTACATTTTAAAATAAATTTCCATCCTTAAAATCATCCCTGATACTACCTTGTTGGAAGTTATGATGACTTATATATAACATGGACCACACTGCGGCAAGAAAGGGACCAAATAGTGCTAGAATTCACCAATGTCTTCCATACCTTGTGCACCAAACTGAGTATCAAAGACTTTGAGTGACATCTAGTGCTCAAGTACCATGACGGTCTACATAGATACATCTAGATAGAAATGGATTTTCTAAACATCTCATCTTTGGGCATGACCTATCAATATGTTTTTAAAATTGAGCAGAAGATTAAAAAAGAGATGTGACAGTTTGGGTCTGCAAACCCCTCACTGATCCAGGTGGATATTGGTGGCAACCCACCTATTCCAACTGGCTCCTCTTGTCCGTTTTAGTTCATCATGTTCTTTTGTACTTCTTTGTAATTGTAGTTTCTACACTTTTGGGGTTGTCTGAATCCCTACACATCTTCTAGGTGGATATTGGTGGCCTCTCACCTAATCCAACTAGCTTATTTTGTATGTTTTCATGTCAGCACATCTTGTTGTATTTCCAAGGCTGTTTTGGAGCCCTAAACAATGTTTTTTTGTCTTGCCACAGTCAAATTGTAGACAAAGTCACAATTTGATGGCGTAATGTGTATTTCTCTTAAATACCTTTCCAATGGGCTATCATGCGCCTAAAACAGAGGTCGTATGAAAAAGTTATGACCCAGGGAAGTTGAGGTACCAACTTACCAATAGGGGCCCACATGAATTTTGATGTTTCACCTCCTAGGGTTAGGTTTTTGGATGTCTAGGGTTTTGGCATTCACAAGTAATATCAAAAAGGCATCTGGAGCCTCATTGTAATGACCTTTCTCAGAGGGATGCGCGTAGAAGCCACATCTCTTCTTAGAGATAGCTACCACCATTTAAGCAAGTGTTTCAGTTTCTGCAGTTTTACAGTTTCAGCCTATTTCATTTATTCAATAGAAGATATTGTTCACTGGATAACTATATTATTCTTCCTAGCTCTGTGTTTATTTTATTCAGTCTGTTAATCGGATATTTCCGCTCCGCAATCCAGATCAGTGGTATTATAGCGGTCTGCTCTTCATTTATTTTTCTTCATGCATGTCCACGACAAGATCTGGGTACAAAAAGTTGGGACTCGAACCAATCGAGTTGTTGCAAGATCTGTTCTGTCGAGCTCGACAACAACCCATGGGGGACGAAAATAAATATGATGGAGCAGGAGATCCTATTAAAATGTTTCTCGAGGAAGCCCTCGCGTGACAAAGGAATGAAATGATGGACAACTTTGTGAGGATCCTTTGATGGCTGCCCACAGAAGAAGCATCTTCAGCAACTGGCCATGCAACCCCCTTCAAGGTATAGGTAAATTTTGATATTCCATTATTTGAAGGATTGATAGATGCGGATGTTGTATATAAATGGTTGAATCTACTCGAAGGGTATTTTTCAGTCCACAATTTTTCCAATAGGGAAAATATTACTTTTGCACTCCTCAAGGTTGTCCCCCATGTCAAGGATTGGTGGGATACCTACTCTGAGCAAAGGGCCGTAGAGGAATCTTCAATATTTTTGGTTGGCCCTACATGGGATTCCTTCCGAGATGCCATTAAAAAACAATACTACCATATTGGAAGCTATGAGGACCAAAACCCCAGATGGACCACCCTGTGTCAAGAAAGGGACCAGGCAGTACCATATTTCACGAATATTTTCCATATCCTATGCACCAAATTGGGTATCAAAGACTTTGAGAGACACCTCGTGCTCAAATACCACGACTGTTTGCATAGATACATTCAAACAGAAATGGATTTTCTGGACATCGCCTCATTGGGCACAACTTATAGATACGTTTTCAAGATCGAGCATAAATTTAAGCAGAAGAGGCAAGAGTTTGGATCTGCAAACTCCTCACAGTCGAAGTAGGGAAAAGGATCCCCCCACCCACACAGCAATGGAATGAGCCGAGATGGCCACTCTCGGGACAACCAGTCCAAGCCACAATACAAGAAGGGCAATGAGAAGACGAAGGACACGGGAAAATGGTGTGAGTACCATAAAATCCCTTGGCACAACACTGAAGAATGTCACTCCAAGAAGTCCCTCATGGTCGAGTTGAAGGCTTCCAAGTCAGAGGTCGATTTTGATTCCGAATCAAATCCAGAAGGAGGGAAGCGAATTATCGATGTTGAACCAATGCCACTGTCGCTACCACCAAATTCCATCCAAGCAAACCAGAAGAACCAAAGGAAGGGGAATGCCTCTTTCACTCACAAATGTGGGTAAAGGGTGCTTCACTTCATTTCATTGTCAATAATGACAATTAGAAGAACCTGATCTCAGCAAAGGTCATCAAGTGTCTAGAGTTTCCGATGACACCGCACCCACAACCCTACACCATCGGCTGGCTTCGCCAAGGGAGATATCTTCATATCAACCAATGGTGTTATCTTCCCTATGGCATCAATCCTTTCAAAGATGAGGTATTGTGTGATATTTCTCCCCTTGAAGTCTGTGATGTTCTTTTAGGACAACCATATTTGTGGAAGTGTCATGTTGTGTATGAATCTAGACCCCACAGTGTTATTATTACTTT
>ML777078.1:809348-830853 GCA_009831015.1 Picea engelmannii | reverse complement strand
CCCATGAGGTTTTCCCTCTTTCCTCTATTTTTCAATGTTTCATTCTTAGATGCATTGTACGATGGGTACCGAACATGGCCTTGGTTTTCGGGACCCATTCATCATGTACACCCTAGTAGTGTTCGGGGGGGTGTTGGAGATATTGCACACTCACCTAGAATTATTTTCCTAAGTTTGATAGTCCAATGTTGAGAACGCTTCCTTAGATGTGAATATCATCTCTAGAGAATATTCCCCTACAAAATAGGGCGCTCCTCTTTAGTTCATAGTCAGTTACACTTAGTTAGACTAGTGGAAGTACCTCAGTTTTATCACCAACAATTACATGTGTTTATCTCACTTTCACACGCGTGACTCGATTAACTGATGATTGCATGGATCAATTAAATAACACTAGGTGGAAGTTCACTCTAGTGTATGTCAGTGAGTGTCTATATCTCTCGAGATCACTACTATGGTGCATTAGTTACTCATGTAGCCTATATTTATTGTAAATTATCCACCTTTTATGTGTGGAATACATATAATGGAAAATTTTTCATTCTTTTCTCCATTTTTGTCTCCTTTATTCATTCACCATTGCAAGTTGTGTATGTTTAATTGTTAGCTACATATTTTGTGCAGGTATCTCAGGAACTCTACAAGATGAAACTAAAAACTACAGTAAACAAATTGAACCAAAACTGTAAATACAAAAATTGCTAAAAGGAAAACCTACAAACTAAAAAAATTCCACAGGGGTAGTCAACTAAAGTAATGTTTCAATATGTAGCCATTAACATGAAGGAGATCTATCTCTTTCGCTAGATTTTCTAGTCTATATATGGCAAGACCATTTTTTCAGCCACTTGAAATGGGCCAAGTCATAACTATTGAAATTTCATGTGTTTCCCTTTAGGTTCATTTAATTTTTCCCATTTCAAAACCAGATCTCTCTTATGAAAATATTTATCTCTAGAAGCATGTTTTTCAAACCAATGTTTAAAAATCTCTTGATGAGCAATGAATTTGATTTTGGCATTTCCCCTTTCTTCCTCCAATTTTAAGAGGATATGAATTCAACTCTAAAGGGATGGAAAACTCTAACCTCACAAAGATGGGATAGTTGTAGAGAGGGTAAAAAAATGTTCGAGGGAAGGATGGATTCCTTATCATAAACTAGGAAATAAGGAGACGTGCCTAAACAAACTTTAAGAGTAACTCGTTCTATCCATAGGGAATTAGGTAAAGCATTGTACTAGTTCCTATGGTGTTCAATGACCATTTTCTTAAAAATATGAATTAAGATCTTATTGGTTGACTCAAGTACATCATTAATTTGTGGATAATAATTAGCTAAAAAAAACAAGATGAGTCCTTTTTCTAAATGAAATTCAATTAATTTTATTGAGGAAAAATAAGAAGCATTATAGAATTGAAGGAACACTAAACTTGGTAATCTGATATTGCTCTAGGAATTGGATCACAATGTCATCATTCACCTTAATGAGTGGTTTTTCTCCTACCCACCTGTTAAATTAGTCTATAGAAATCAATATGTATTTGTGTTTCTTTGAGGATTTGGGATTAATATCTCCAATAATGTGCAATCCCCAATGTTGGAAGGGCTTGTCAATTGTCACTAGTTAGAGTAGTATAGATGCCTTATTTTCTCTCCCGCCTTTGATATAAGATGTTTTTTCATTTCAAACATAGGAATGGACATCTTCAAAGAGTTTTGACAAATAATATATGGCTCTTAATATTTTGTTTGTTGTTGTTTCTTCGAAAAAATGTCCACCAACAGATCTATCATGTAAATCTTTTAAAACAATTTTCACATCATTATTTTCCAAACATCTAAGTAACACACCATCATAATGTTTTCATAAGAAAAAGGCATTAATAAATTGGTACTCAGAAAAATTGACCCTTAGTTCTCTTCTTTTCCTTGAGTCTAGGTAGTTAGGACTATATCCATATTGCAAATAATGTCTCAAATCAACATATTGTGAATCTATGTCTACTGGAATGCATAATATATCATTAATGTATATCGAAACTTCATTTTTCCATCCCTCTTCTTCCATAGTGACTTGATCTTCTGATTAAACTGCCAATTTGCAGTTTCCTTAACTACAAACTATTCTAGTTGGTTTGAGTTCAAGTTCATACTCTTGAATAATAGTCATATAGTATCCTCTTCTTTCAACAAGTTCCTTTTTGTGTAAAGAGTGATATAACAACTAGGAAATGGACAATAACTTTTGTGTAGCTCTTTAAGATATATGGTCTGAATTGTTTGACAACTTTAAATATGGCATATGTTTTCTTATCAATTGCTAGATAGTTCAATTCAATTCTTTGCAAACCCGTGCTCATAAAATAAAAAGTATATTTACCTCGTTTTTTATAATTTTGTGTAAGCACAACTGTAAAAGAATGATATGGTGCATTTATATACATAAATAATTCTTTGGTAAAATTAGGAATGTGTAATGTGGGGGCATCAAAATTAGTGATCTTGATATTTCAAAAATGTCCTTTTTCAATCTATGTCCATTTGAAAACTACATCCTTCTTTACCATCTATTGCAACCATTTAACAATTTCCATAAATTCAAAAACAAATCATTTGACAAAATTTATCATTCCAAAAATAGACTGCAAGGACTTCTTATTCTGGGGAAGAGGAATCCGGGTAATAGCTTTTATTTTTCCATGATTAACTAGGATACCATGTTTGTAAATTATCTGTCTAAGTAGTTTACCATCTAAAACAACAAAAATACTTTTCTTTGGATTCAAGGAAATCCCATAGTTGTTACACCTTTCAAAACAAATTTCAAGTGTCGAAGGTGATCTAATATTTTCTTGGAGTTTACCATGGCATCATTCAAGTAAACTACTATACTTTGATTAATCAATCCTCAAAAAGTGATATTCGTAGCTTGGTTAAAAGTGGCACCAACATTTATTAGTTTGAATAACATCATATTGTAAGTGAAGTTTCACCATTTTGTTCAAAAAGTTTTCATCATTTCCAACTTAGCTACCATTAATTGATTGTAGCCAAGAAACTCATCCAAAAGAGATAACATTTATGGTTCATAAACTAATTATAGGATTTACTCCATTGGTGGGACGATATAGTAATCATTTTCAAATTCTCTATTCAATTTCCTAAAATCGATGCATAGTTGAATCTCTCCATTTTTATTTTTTATTGGAACCAAGTTTTCCACCCAAGAGGAAATGGTGAACCTAGAAAATAATATTGGCATCATGTAATTCCTTCAATTCCTTTTGTACCAATGGCTCCAAAGTTGGATGAATCTTCCTCTTCTTTTGTTGAAATGGATTAGCATCCTTTTTCATAGGAATGAAATGTTGGATGATCTTTGTATCATATGTCTTCAAGTCTTCACAAGTCCAAAAAAAAAACATCTTTATAGTTTGCTTGAATAATATGATGTAAGCCTATTTTTTTGGGTTCTCTACAACAAGAAGTACCTAAATTCACAATCTTCAGATCCTTTTTAATACCAATATTTATGATTTCATACCTCAAGGTATAACTATTTGTTTTTACATTTATGGGCTTGTTGAATATATCTTACAAATCAAATAGTTTCTCCAGAGAGAGAACATTCTTAGGGATCTCGTTAGACCTCATTTATATCATTCCTTTTTGGAAATTTGCAAGGATTTTGCACGTTCTTCATCATTAATCACGTAACACTACAATGTGCCCTTATTAGTCAGAAATTGAATTATCATCAAAAAATTCTTGTTAGAAATATTGCTAGATATTGAGGGCTTAAAAAATATTTCAATAGAGAATTTATTAGTTTCAAAATATTCTGGTAGGGAGAGTCAAGAAGTAACAATTGATAAGGAATTAGAAACTATATTCTTAGCCCAAGGAATCGACTTAATATTAAAAACTTCAAATTTACCTATTATATTCCATACCTCAAGTTGATAATTCTTTAAGTGAGGAGAATGAAATTATATGGAATTTATTACATGCCTCGCTATAATTTTAGAATCACCAAAAAAAAATTAAATCATTTAAAATCAATGTTTTTTTAAGGCCTTTCACCAGAACATCATATTTAGGCATGTTGTTGGTGCTTTCAAATTCTAGTCTATATGAAATGAAAAAGTTATTTCCATTAGAATCAATAACTAAACATCATACTCTAGCACCTTCCTATGACTTAGAATCATTGAAATGCATAGTCCACATATTAACATCTACATCTAGATTAGAGGTATTATCCTTATTTACATTAATTATATTATAGTGAGAAACATCAGTCTAAGTGTGATGGAGGATCTCATACTATTTATCAGATGGAAATGAATTTTCATCTACGAAGTTTCTGAAATCAATTTCCAAATAATAATTTCCTAAAATTGAATGTGAGAAAACAATTGCTTCATTTAGTGCTTCGAGATCTGTGATTGCATTTTTAATGTGTTTCTCTCAATCAATCTCAATGTTGTTGGTTTTTCCCTTCCAAGATAGCCAAAGATGAGATCAATCAGAGGAAAAATAACCATGTAACGTCTATGACCAATCCCTACTCAACAACAAACCAAAATCCTTTGGAATATCTAGAAGAATCATATCAGTAAGTTGGTCAACCTTGGGGTTTGATGCTAGTTGAATAAGTATATCGTTAATTCACCAATTACCTTGACTTCTAATCTATTTAATGAGTTGTTCATTTAGTGGGAGTGTCATTCAATTTTTTACAAAGACAATAAGTTATTATAGTAGATGATGCTCTTAACTCCACCAAACAATTAGGCATCTTATTATTAAAAATTTCAAAAGTGAGAAGAAAAGGTGGGGTTTGAGACTTTGAATTTTTACCAATGATGGTGGCATTGACTATTGATTTATATTTTGTATCAATTTTTTGTGAACTACTTTGTCCTTGTAAAGAATTCATTATGAGATTCTTTTGCTCAGTAATATTACATAGATAAAAAATAGAGACATTAGCTTTCACTTTTTTCATATCTTCAACTATGTTGCATTCCATAGAGATAACAACTGAATCAAACACTACATATTTAACGAGGAAAGTAGAGACTAACTTTTCAAAAAATCCATACATAATTTATTATCTAGAAATCTATTACATCATAATTTTTTCTTATTTGCTTTCGTTAAGGGATTGGGAGGAGCAATTTGAGAAACATGACCTTTACTTGAGATATTGTAATATTCATGAATAGTCTATTTTTCTTGTAGTTCTTCCACTACCTCCTCTTCTTCATCTTTTTTAAAACTAGGCATTACATCCCATAAGACCATAGCGACCTCTTATAGTTGTTTTGTTTGCTCTTCAATCCCATTCTTACCTTCTTCGAGCATTGAAGCTTTAGGTTGCATACATTCATTTATAAGTAAGTTGGCCATATTTATCCATTGCGATAAAGTTTTTTTAGAATGATTGGCTTCATGATATCTACAATAATTATCTATATCCATTTCCTCAAGATTCAAACTAAGATTTATAGTGGGAAGTTTAAGAGGTGTTGTGGTTTTCTTTAAAAAATTCCTAAATAGCCTTGACATTGAGGTTCCTTCTCTTGAATTATTTTTTAAATATATTATCTCATTGGATTATTTCTTGAAAGTGCATTGTAAAATTTCCATATCTATAACATCTTTGTCCTTTAAGTCTGAGGTGGGGTTTTCAACCAGTTTAGTTAAGGAAAGTGGTTTTATTTTTTTATTTTTTATGGTTTAAGTATATGTTCTTATCCAAGGTTTCCCTTCAGGTTTATCAACTCCTTTTCCACCTTTTTAGCCTCATCAAAAGTATTAGCTAATGTGGTTTTCCCACCCCATTTTACAGACATAACAATGGGTTATGGTAGAGCTTTAACTTAAAACTCGACTCGAAGTTCTTGAGTAGGTGCAAAACTAGTAAGTTGAAATATTTATTTCTTTTCTTGGGGGCCATTTTAACTCTGAACAATTCAAATATTACTGTAGTTAGGGTTATTTCCTCCCTAAATTTAGTCAAAAATTCTTTTTGAAAATAATCCCAACAAGTAATGGATTTGATAAGTAAGTTAAAATACCAAGTGGATTCTTTATTCCTGAAATTATAAAAGAATAAAAGACACATTATTTCCTAATGTTGAACATTCATTAACTGGATAGTTGAAATAAACTTTTGTATGCAATATTCAAGGTATCATCTTGACTTTTCAATGTCATATTTTGGCATTAATTATTCAACGTGTTTGGGAAAGTCATGAATCATTAACTGAATAGTTGAAATAATGTTTTTAGAGTAGTCTAAACGTTCTACCTTTTGGGGGTTCTCTAGCCACTTTTTCCATTTGATTTTGCCCGAAATCCGGTGATGAATGGTTGGATCTGCAAATTTGAGTGGCTAAGTTTGTATAATTCGAGAGCCCCAAGGGTTTTACAGCCTGCTGAATCCATTTATGCATTCAAAAAAGAAATATAAACAACATAAAATAGAGATTTTGTCGAAATTTACATCACTGGATTCCAGCCAATTCCTGCCAGAAAACCCAAAAAGGTAGAACGTTTGGCCAACGCCAAATTTTTTTATGCAATATTCAAGGTACCATCCTGACTTTTCAATGTCATGTTTTGGCAGTAATTATTCAACATGTTTGGGAAAGTCATGAAGTTGTCCTAGTATGTTCAAAGAATCTTAAGCTAACCAATGTTGATTTTGATTTCTAACCATGTGTGTGTGATAACTTTAGGATTATAATTTGAGTCTAGAGGAAAGGATGTGTTTGGGGAAGCTATGGGATTAGGAGTAGGGGGAATATGATCAAGTGGTTCAAGTATTGAGTCAAGAGACAGATCAATCAAATCACCTATAGTTTGGATGTGAGTTTCTTCTTTAGTCTAGAAAACATTTCCTTAGGCCCAAGTTGTAGTGTCCCACCCTACTAAACCCATAAAAAAAAATTATGTTGCCATTAATTTAAATGCAATGCATCGTGCTAAAAATGGAAAAAATTCCCATACATATAACATCATTAATTTAAACATGAGTGTATCTAAACAAACATTCACACAACCATGTACAACTACTTAAAACTTAGAGTAAGTGCATGACAAACAATTCCATAATTAAATGCAATGCATTGAGGATTTACATGAACTAACAACATTATGGATGTAGCCAATTATACAATAGATAGCATCATATAATTTACTCAATAAAAGAGTATATGCACAACAAATCAAACCTAGAAATATAAACAATGTAATAGATATGAAAACTTATCTTTTAAACCAAATGTGAAACCAACTGCATGGGATGGACTTTCCACCCAACCATAGATTTTCTGCTCCAAATCTCAGCAGCAAATCACCCCCAAGTTGGGGCTACAAATCCACAAGAAAGGGGTGTCTCTCTACCGTCCATTCACAACCCAAAACAATCCACAACAATCTAACTCTCCTATATCTATTTGAATCCACCAACTCTCTTCCCCTAAACCTACGCAACCTAAGGAATGGGATCCCCTTTCACTACAGATCGTCCCTTAGGACTTCCCACTTCCGTATAGGGCTACATCGAAGGTTGGATAGGAATATCTTTTGTTGGGGACTCCAGGGATGTCAACTACAATAGGAAAAATCTCACATCTATAGGGTAATATCTCACACAAAATCCCACTCTACAAGACTAACAACTTGCTTCTTCATGAATTTACCACTCCAACAAGATTCCACAAATTTCCACTATGGTTTCCTTCGAGCTCCCATTCCCTATTATCCTTTGTTGCCCCAAAAGACTAAGTGTAAAAATTTCCTCCCTTTTCCCATGCATGTTGACTCTCATATTCCCCAATGTTGATTGTACTCAGCCCCCATGCTCTCATTAACTATCTGAAGTGACTTTTCACACCAGCTCTCTTACATGTGTTTAATGATGGGCTTTGGGAACACTCAAACATAAAATAGAAGGTTTATACACAATGATACATTTAGAAGGTGGGTTTGGATTAATATACATGGATAATCCCCCCCTTTGATCCCCTTCTTAGACCCTACCCTCTCTTGTGGAAACTTACCCCCCATTAATTCATCTATGTCCATTTGCAACCGGTGTTACATTTTTATTTTATGATTTTGATATACAATGTTTACATATTACATCATTGACCTCACGACCATATATCATATTTACATTAGATATCACTAATCCGAGGATAAAAAATGGGGACGTTACATTCCCCTCCTACAAATTGCACCATCCCCAGTACACAACACCGTATCAGTATACATATATAGAATTTTACATCATGATATTTGATACTTTTGCAAGTTTATAAATCATGCAACAATTCTAACTATCTATCTCATGATCCCCTCAATCTACATAACCCAAGGAAGTGTACACCCTTCTCTGCACCCCATCCCCTCGGGTTGTACCAATTCCTTTCTAGATCTCCAACATAGATTGGACAAGTAGTCTCCAACATGAGGCTCCAAGAACTCCAGGTGATCAAAATGGAGCCTTGCACACTTATGTACAAATGTATATTCATTTCTCTTCAAAATTTGCAAAACTTTGTGATTACTCTTCTCGTATGGTTTCTTAATGCTCCCATGTGGTGTCTTCAGGACCATAGTAGGTCCATTGAATCTTTACCAGGTCAGTGGATTTGTTTATGAGCAATTTGAATTTCCAATCCATGATGTGTACTAGTTCCACCTGAAATTCTCTTTTGTGTTCCACTTGGATCATAGTCCAATCAATTACGTTGTTAGGATTAGGCACATATGTATTCAATAAATACACATGAAACACATTATGAATTCTCATGGATGTAGGAAATGCAAGCATGTATACAACTGGGCCTATATTCTCTAAGACTTCAAATGGCCCACGGTATCTTGCTGCCAACTTTGGGCAACTTTCGAATCTTAACGAGTTTCTTTTTTCTTTTACTTTTAAAAACACATGTTTTCCCACTTTTAATTCACTATACACCTAGTTTTTATCTGCATAGCTATTTTGCATGTCCTGTGCAACCTTTAAATGTTGTCTAATTTTTATCATTTGCTATTCCATTTTCCTTAATAATTCTAGCCCAATAACTACTATATTTGTTGGGTTATCCCAACTCACCAGTGTGTCTCATTTTTTGCCATACAAGGCTTCAAACGAGATCATATTCAATGATGCTTAATACTCATTATTGTAATCAAATTCAACTAGATGGAGGTAGTCGTCCCACTTGGAAGGCTGGTCCATTAGATACATTCTTAGCATATCTTCAATTATCTTGTTAGTCCTCTCGGTTTGTCCATCTGATCCCGTGTAATATGTTGTACTGAAATTAAAATTTGTCCCAAATCCTTGAAACAACCCCTTCCATAAATTTGATGTGAACTTGGGATCTTTATAGGAAAAAAAATCCTTGGGCACTCCTTGTAGCCTAACAATTTCTTCATGTAATTTTTTGCAATTTTGGTTATCTTGTGAGTTGTCTTCACCGGAATAAAATGTGCATCCTTATTTAATTTATCCACCACTACCATGATGGAATCATGTCGCCTTACAGTCCTAAGTGTTTAGTAATAAAATAAATTGTAACAAATTCCCATTTCCACTCAGGAATGGGCAACAGATGTAGTAGTCGCATTGGATGTTTATGACCAACCTTTACCTTTTGACATTCTAGGAATATGGCTATGTAATCATCCACCTATTTCTTCATTCCTGGCTAAAAGTATTGGCTTTTTACAACTGCAATTGATTTTTGATATCCTGATTCCCAACATAAGGCACGTTGTGCATTTCTCTCAGCATTACATTTTTCATCTCTAAATTTTGACACATACTTTTCCCCTATACATGAGGAATCCATCCTCTTTCAACTCAAAATATTTAAATTTTTACTGAAAATTACCTTGTTGTAATGCTTCTTTTATTTGCAAATAGTGTTGATCTGAATTTGCAACCTCTAAAATTATGTCTTTTAAATCATATGTGTACATGCTAAAGGTTATAGCATGCATCTCATGCACTCTCCTGCTAAGTGCATCAACCACTTTATTCTCTTTTCCATTAATATGTTTTATATCAAATTCATATTCACTGAGGAATTCCAACCATATAACTTGTCTGACATTCAAGGATGCCTGTCCAAATAAATATTTCAGAACACTATTTTCTGTTCTCAACTCAAATATTTTTCCCATGAGATAATTCCTCCACATTTTAAGGCATGGACTATGGATGCCACCTCCAATTCATGAGTGTCATGGTTCATCTCATGTTCTTTCAACTTCCTTGACTTATAACATATCGCAAGCCCATTTTTCATGAGAATTACAACGAGCATTCCCTTTCATGCATCAATGCATACAACAAACTATTCATCTAGATCTATAATATTCAATATTTGTGCACTTATCAATACAATCTTCAAGTGATGGAATTTTTCTTCACATTCAAAAGTCCATTCGAATTTTACACCTTCCTTTTGCAGATAAGTAATTGGGTTTGCAATTTTTTTAAATCCTTCAATGAATCTTGTATAATAACTTGCAAGTCCCATGAATGACTTAAACTCTGTAACATTATTTGGTGTTGGCCATCCTATAATGGACTCTATCTTCTCATGATCAATTTCTATCCCCTCCTATGTAATAATATGGCACCAATAATGAATCTCCCTTTGATAGAATGTGTACTTACTTAACTTGGCATACAATTGATGCTCTATCAATACTTGTAGCACCATCCTCAAATGTTACTCATGCTCCTCCTTTGTCTTTGAGTAGATCAGTATATCATCAAAGAAAACAATTACAAACTTGTCCAAATATTCTTTGAACACTCCATTCATTAGAAAAATGAAGACAATTGGTGCATTTGACAACCCAAACGACACCGCCACAAACTCATAATGTCATATTTATTCTTAATGATTTCTTTCCAGTATCTTTTTATTTTATTCTCACTCAATGATAGCCTGACCTCAAGTAAATCTTGGAAAAATTATTGTACCTTTCAACTGATCATATATATAATCAATCCTTGGCAAGGGTTATTTGTTCTTTATGGTAACCTTATTCAATTTTCTGAAATAAATGCACAGTCTTAAGTTCCCATCCTTTTTTTTTCACAAAGAGAACAAGGGCACCCCAAGGTGACATATTGGGTGTATATACCCCTTCTTCAAAAGTTCTTCAAGATGCATCTACAATTCCTTCAGCTCTAGTGTGCCCATCCTATAAGGAGTCTTGGACAATGGGGCAGCTCCTGGTGCCAAATGAAGGAGAAATCAATGTATCTCTTTGGTGGAAACCCTGGTACCTCCCCAAATACATCCTCAAAATATTTCAAGATTGAATGGTCTTTGACACTTGGAATTTTATCTTTGGTCGTCTCTTCCATGTGGGCTGCACAAATTTGACATCCTTTCCTAAAACTCTTCTTTACTTACATGGATGCAATTTCTCTAATAGATACAGGACTTGGAATCCCCTAAAAATTTTCTTTCTTCCATTCTCCATCAAGACAAGTGAATTCCTTGTTGTAGCAATCTAGGACAACATTATTCTTGTCCAACCAATCAATACCAATTAAACAGTCATATGAACCCCAAAGGTATGATGTTAAATCATGCCTTTGTGATGAGTCTTCTCCTCTTCTGTTTGAAAGAAGGAAAAAACTCAAAGAGGGAGAGCTCTAGAAGGGAAGAATCTGGATGCCAAGCAAGAGAGGAAGTGCAGATGAATTTACCCAGGTTTCCAAACTTCTTTTCGTATGCAAGCTCGAGGACTGGGCCATTATCTCCCATGAGTCCATTAATGGTATGAACGTCCCAACCTGCTTTCTCGCTAGAATTTCCCTGTGAACAGTTTCATCAATCTCCATGATCCCGAACTTGGAGGTGTTACTGAAGTTGTGTGGCATGGATTTCTCATACCTTATCCATCCTCTTATGGTCCTTGATGACATAAAAACCCACAAATGTTGAAGGATGGGTCAACTGAGCTCTCTGCTTCATGATTAAACTACTTATTTTGTTAACCTCCACTTTGCCTTGGGTGATGTGACATGACCTGCCTTGCCACCTTTTCGTTCTTATGTTTCCCTGCTCCACGTTTTTTATTGCTAGATCCCCACCAGCTATGTTGTCAACACTACTCCTCCACCTGGTTGGGCATGTTTTCAATTCTCTGGGATCCCCACCCCCGCTCATGTTCTCTTGCTCGCTCCTCGTGGTTTTTCTTGGGTTGGCGACTCGAGGAGCCCAAGCCCCTCTCTTGTTCACGTGTTTGTTCTTTCTGTTTAAGGCTGCGATGAGGCGCCTCCTACCACCTCCGTCAAAATTTCCAGAATAGCACTCGGTCATATGTTGCATTAGAACAGGGGGGATGAAGTTTCCACTCCTTTGATGCTTAAGGATCCAGACATTTTCCCAATGGCTGCATTTTCCATTTCATCTGCTTCTTTGTTGTGTTCTCTGATAATGTGGTAGAAAGTTATCTTGATGTCTTGTGGTTCCACTCTTATTCTATCCATTATTTTTTTAAGGCTCAAATCTCTTGGGTCGAACCTGTGGACCATCATTCTTATTATATTTTTGGAGTCACCAAGAGCGTTCAGCTCTCGAATTTGCTGAGTCTGGGCAAGTTGAATGCCTTTTAGAAAAGCATAGGCCTCGGCTTTGTTTTTAGTATCCGTCCTAATATTCCAATGGTATTTTAGGATTCTTTTTCCTCCAGGTAAAATATTCTATTAATTATATTACAGGTCATCCTTCAAGTGAATTTATGAGAGGTATGGATGCATTGGAATCTAATTCTGATTGTTTAGATACATTATTATCTTAATCATATTTCCAACGAATATACTCATGCCTCATTCTGAGTTCTGATCTCCAAGTTAAAACCTTCTGAATTTTGCAATTTCTACTCATTTGTGCTTTGTTTTCATTGTTGCTATTTTTCTAAAAGACCATTTCCTGCCACCTGTGGAAGAAAATTGCTCAAGAATCATAATATTTTTTTATATCAAGCGCAAATAAAATTTATGATTGTGAACATAGATCAACTCTCATATTTGGAATCCGATACTCCAGTCAAATTTTGTATAAATATGAAATTGATGACTTTGTGCTTTCTCACTTTCTTCAGACAAAAATTTCGTTCGAAATTGGCTACATACCAAATGGAGCAAAATTGGGAAAAACTACCTCAAGACAAAGTTGTCTAGATTGATGTGCAGGTAAATATTTGACTGAATATCTTTTTCCAGATTTATGATTTGGGGTCCCTTTTCCTCCAAATATTTCAAAAATCCTTGAAACACACCCATAAAGAGTGGATATTGCATTATTTCAGTATCCCCACACCAACCCCTTTTGAATTTTGCTAGGATCCCAAATGGGTATCTTCATGCCTACTTTTTGAGCTCCCTTCAAAATTTTCACCTATTTTTGGGCTCGAGGTATTAAGGATGGCTTAGACCTTTGAAAGTTACTAATTCACATTTTTCAGAAAATTTGAGAATTAGCCAATGGTCCTCTTGTTATGGCCAAGACAATTTTTTGGTTCTAGTTTTTTTTTTTTGTAAATTGATCATTTTCTTCTTCCCTTTCTCCTCTTCTCTTTCTCATCTTTTCTTTCTTTTCTTTCTCTTTCTCTTTTTCTTTCCTTCTCTTCCTCTTCTTTTCTTCCCTTTTCCCCTTCTTCGTTGATCTCTAAAACCCTTCATTGGTGATCAAACATCATCCATTGTCCATCGATGATTCCCTTTCACTTTTGTTCAGACTTTTCAAAAATTATTCAAACCCAAACTCTATCGACTATCGACCATCGACGATTCCCTTTCACTTTTTTTTGGACTTCACCAAAATTTTATGAACTTGAACTCTATCAGCCATCAATGATTCCCTTTCACTTTTGTTTAGACTTCGCCAAATTTTCTGAACCCAAACTCTATCATCCATTGACCATTTGTGATTCCTTTTTTGACCTAACCCAAGATGAATCTGGGTTGTTGATTTTCAAGATTAAAGTGATCTCAGTCATTGATTTATAAAACTCTCCAAACTTTGTCGAACTTCTCCAATCCTACAAATGAATCTTGGACATTGATTCATAATATCTAAATTATATGGGCCATTGATTCTCCAAACTCTTTAGTCACCATTAAAATGGAAAGTCAACCTCCCAAGCCAAATTAAACTCTACAACCTGCATATCGATACCATTAATCATCTCTTCAACCATTATGAGTGCAATTTGACCAGAGTTTGCTTGGTAATTTGGGAATTTCACTATGGTTCCACAATTTTCCCCAAATCTGTCATAGATACCATTAATTTAAATGCAACAATGCTAAAAATTCCCATACATCTAACAACATTAATTTTAAAATGAATGTAGCTAAATTAATATTCACACAACCATGCACAACTCCTTAAAACTTAAGAGTAAGTGCACAACAAATAATCCCATAATTAAATGCAATGCATTGAGAATTTTCATGCACTAACAACATTATGAATGTAGCCAATTATACAATATATAGAAAAATGTAATTCACTCAAGAACATAGTATATGTGCGACAAATTAAACCCATAAATATAAACAATGCAATAGAGATACAAACTTATATTTTAAACCAAATGTGCAACTGGCTGCATGGGATGGATGTTCCACCCAACCGTAGATTTTCTACTCCAAATATCAATAGCAAATATGTTGATATTATGGTAGCTGGGGGAGGTATTTACCTCCACATGTAAACCTAATGAGAATAGAATATTCCAGGAAGCAAGAAGAAACCCTAATTAGTTGGCTAATAACCCTAAAAGACAAGTTAGGTCAAAAGGATAACTTGTATTACGTTATTATCCTCCAAGAGAAGAAGCCGGCTAAAGGAAATATTATATACTAAGTAAATAGGCACCCAGAATGAGAAGTCGACCCAGGCAATTTGCCAGATTTAGTATAAATGAAGGAAGTCGATCTTCATTATGGCAAGAATTCTCATAACTGCAGAAGCAACACTTGTGCGCACTGCAGTTGGCCAGTTTGTGCGCAAGTTTGGAGGAGAGATGTCATTGCAGCTACTGCAGTTAGCAGATTTTGATTTTGGCTTGGACTATCTCTTGGTTATGGTTTGGACTCTCTTATCACCTCTTGCTTGGTGCGCTATCAATGGAGAAAGGTGTGCCACCCTTTGTTTGTCTATCTAGCCTAGGGTTTGCTTCCAAAATGATTCTTTGTCAAGGTTAAGGTGCTCAGGGGTGGCTTCGGCCTATGGTTGGGTGACAATAGTGATATTGTCTATGGTTAAATGATCATATCCATCATATTCTAACAGGTTATGGGCCCACACCTCCTTCATTCAATCTAACCACTGGAAGGGAGCATAGCCATAAGGATACTAAGCTCGTTGAAGAACTTTCGCTAGGGTTTCTAGCAGGAGTAATTATCAAAGCATTGTCGCTAGGGTTACTAGTAGGTACAGTTGCAGAAACCCTAATCCTCTCATTGAGGCACCTTAAGTAAAGGGATTGACCTAATTTCAAGATAGACTAGTGTGCCCTAGCCTAGCACATCTCCTAGTACTCTCAACAAGCCAAGACGTTAAGGTTGAGTTTTTGGTAAAATCTAGGGTTGACCAAGTCAAGGCAACCATGACTTACTCTATGAAGTTAGAAAACAAGTTAGATGGGGCTTCTAACTTCAGAGCATGGAAGAGAAGGATTGATCTCATTCTTTCCAAGAATAAAGTGTTGGATATCCTGAAAGGAAATATTGTGGAACCAAAGTTTGAAGAAGGAAAAGAAAAGGAACCGCAGAACGTTGCAGTTATGGAGAAGTTCAAAGACAATGACATCAATGCCATGAGTATTATAGTGGATTCTATAAACGACCACTTGATACCCTACATCTCCCATCTTGATTCGTCTAAGAAGATGTACGATGTCCTAACAAACCTCTTCTCAGTCAGAAACATTAGACAAGTAATGAGTTTGAAGAATGAGCTCTGTGACACGAAGATGAATGACGATGAAAACATAACATCATACTTTGTGAGGATATCTCAATTAAGAGATCAAATACAAGATATTGAAGAGATCATCTTAGAGAAGGACCTAGTAAATATAGTACTCAACGGTCTTCCCAAGACATGGGATGCATTTGCTGCAAGCATGAACACAAGGAAGGAGTATCCTACATTCAAAGAACTTTGGACTTGTTGTGCACAAGAAGAATCAAGGATTAGTGCAAAAGAGAAACCTCAAAAGAAATACGATGATCAAGCCTTCACAACAAGATTCAATAATTTCAGGGAACAAAAGGAAGTTTGGTTCAAGGAAGAAGCCAAATCAAGAGAAAGATATGTCAGAAATGAAATGCTTCAACTTTCGAAAGTATGGTCACTACAAGAATCATTTTCCTGAGCTGAAGAAAAGGAAGGATACACACGAAGCATCAGTTGCCGAAGAAAAGGAACCTTCAAAGAAGATTAAGCAGGAAGAAACAAAATTCTTCTTCTAAGACAAGGTAAACAACACTCTTCATAGTTCTTGTACATACCATGTTTTATGTACATATCTTGCATATCTATTTCTTAGAAGATAATATGTTCAAAGAGAAACTATACTTATGGAAGAACAACATGATAAGGACTGCTATCACTATGACTATAATACAAGATGCAAGATAAGCCGAAATCAGAAAGAAACCTAGAAGAAGTAAATACAAAAAGAAGTCAGCAATCAAGAGGAAATTGGAAAAAGATTTGTGACACTTTGCAGAAGGCAATAAGGATGCAGATGGAAGTGTGGACTCTCCTAGATGGAGAGAGTCGATTATATATTACCGAAAGAAGAGCATGCATTAATACATGAAGCAAGGATTAGGAGGGAGCTAATCCTATGATCCATTGAAAATGATGAAGTATATATCCATGGTAGCAGCCATGAAAAGCAGTACATGTTCAATTTGACTTTAAAAGAAGTCTTCTCCAGAAAAAGAAGCCTCAAAAGTATCCCTGGTTGTCCATCCACATCCATGATCCTATGATTAAAGGAAGAAGGTGGAATATTCAGGGCATGGAATCTATAGAAAACTCCATGAACTCAAAAGCGAAGGAAAAACATGAGGAAGAACATGAAGATTCCAAGAGAGAAAGAAAAGACAGAACAACCAGTCATTGTATCAAGAATCACAAGACTATTAGCCTGATATGAACTCACTAAAAGCAATCAAGCAGAGGAACTAAAAGTTGTGATGAAGAACAGTGAATGGAAGACTTGTGAATGAAATCATTATGAGATCCAGAACTAGAAGTTCTCCTAGATGGAGGGAGAAGACTATGATGATTGTTTGTTCCAGTTAAACCAAACATACCTCTGCATGAGCCATTATATCGTCCACAATATCCAACCCATCAAATGAATACAAAGACTATTTTCCATAATAATTGAACAAAGAGTGTATGAAGAGCAACCTCAAGGATTTGAGGTATACCAGAAAGAGACCCTTGTGTGCAGATGAAAGAATACAACTTGGTAGAGAACCTCTAATGCACAACAGAAGCTTGGTGAAAACATTTTATATTATATCAGAATGGTTACTCAGAACTCCAAAATGATGGATTTCCAATCCATGACAAAGATATCATGATGACAGAAGAAGTGCCACATGGATATGTTCCAGTTTGAGCCTTTCCACAATGTTATGAGATAGCAGGAAACAAAAGAGTTGAATTCAACTATGATATACTGTAATGATCAAAGTTATATGAAATCTTCAGAGAAAACCAGTGTTATAAAAAAACCAAGTACATTGAGATCAAGCATTACATTCTCCCTGATGAAGTCCATAAAAGAGAAGTGGTTCTCCAATATATATATCTCCATAGATGAGCAGATAAGCAGACATTTTGGTAAAGCCTCTGTCCAAGATGAAAGAGTTTGCGTACTTAAGCTGGATTTCATGGAGAGGACTTCCTTATTGAAAAAGGAAGAGATGATTCCCAGTTTGGGAGGGAGCACTAATGTGTTATTGACTTATGGACAGTCATTTTTCAGTTCGAAAAATGGTCCAGGATGAGCAGTTCCTTTCCAGTTCGAAAAGTGGTTTGAGATTTCTGACGGACAGGCATTTTCTAGTTCGGAAAATGGTCCAGATCAAACGGTCATTTTTTTTAATGAAAATGGTTTGATGGATTGTTGATGTACCATAGACAACGGTTCTCCTTATGGTTAACATAGGGAATGGTCTAGGAAAATCTCTCTTCTTGATGGTCACTCTTAGTAGTGGTCAAGAAGACTAGTCTGCCTCACCGGACAATCATTCTTTCGAAGCTCACAGTTGTGAGTAGTTTCAAAGAATGGTTTGTTTTGGAGGTTGGTGCAGGACAGTCATTTCCTTAGGAAATGGCTCGGACAGTCATTCCCTAGGGCAGATTCATTCTCTCCAGGTTGTACTTTGTTTAGTGCCGAAGGAATGGCCTAGATAGGAAAATGGTTCAGGTTCAACAATCAGGGACAGGCATTCCCTAGGGCAGATTCATTCTCTCCAGGTTGAACTTTGTTTAGTGTCGGAGGAATGGCCCAGATAGGTGAATGGTCCAGGCTCAGAAATCGGGACAATTTTTCTTCCTTGCTTGAGGAGAATAGTTCAGATATCTCATCATTGATGTTCTACTTTCTAAGGGCAGATGCTCTTCCAGACGTCACAGATGTGACTGGAAGAATGGCCTAGATGATTCAGTTTATATCATAACAATGTTTTATGTGCAGGTTGACATCAGATGATTGTTATGGAGAGTGTATGTCTCCAGACAGTAGATATATACTACTGTGGTGGATGTGTTCCATTGATTATGACTATATGGCATTGATCAAGTATCTGTGTGCTACTTGGTGTGGAAGTGTACCACTGGATTGTAGTTGTGTACTACTATGGATAGACACAGTTGTGTTCTATTGAATGACATTGTTCTGATTTGCCTTGAATACTATCAGTAATGTTGGAAATCATTATCATCTAGATGGATGATCAATGGACAGAGATTTCCCAGATGGGAAATGGTTCAGGACATTTACTCTTCTAAGACATATGAATGGATTAGAAGAAGGGCTCTTGTGTCACTCGGTGGAGTGAGTGACTTATCCAGCATCATGTCTGATTACTCAGATGGAGTATGGTTTCGAGAGATGATGCAGCTAATGACATTGATAGTGATGATGGTGCTCATGATCTAGTCATGAGATAGTCTATACGAATATGTTGATGCTACCGGGTGAATGGTATGTTTGTGCTCAAGACCACCATTACCTTCAATACCTCCCTAGCTAGGAGGGAGTGTTGATATTATGGTAGTTGTGGGAGGTATTTACCTCCACGTGTAAACCTGACGAGAATAGAATATTTCGGGAAGCAAGAAGAAACCCTAATTAGTTGGCTAATAACCCCATAATACAAGTATTCTCAAGAGGATAACTTGTATTAGGTTATTAGCCTCCAAGAGAAGAAGTCAGCTACAGGAAATATTATATACTAAGTAAATAGGCACCCAAAATGGTTCCTTCTCAGGAACCATTCTTAGTATAAATACAGGAGGCCAGTCTTCATTCTAGCAGGCATTCTCAGAACTACAAAAGAAACACTTGTAAGCACTGCAGTTGGCTAATTTGTGCACAAGTTTGGAGGAGAGTTGTTGTTGCAATTGTTGTGGTTAGCAGATTTCGGTTTTGTCTTGGAATATCTCTTGGTTAGGGTTTGGACTCTCTAATCAGCTCTTGCTTGGTGCACTATCCTTGGAGAAAGGTGTGCCACCCTTTGTTTGGCTATTTAGCCTAGGGTTTTCTTCCGGAATGATTCTCTGTCAAGGGTAAGGTGTTCGGGGGTGGCTTCGACCTATGGTTGGGTGACAATAGTGATATTGTCTATGATTAAACGAGCACATCCATCATATTCTAACAAAATCACCCCTGAGTGGGGGCTATGAATCCACAAGAAAAGGGTGTCTCTCTATTGTCAAATCACATCCAAACACAACCCACACCAAACTAATTCTCCTATAGTTATCCCAATCCACCAACTCTCTTCCCCTCAACCTACACAACCCAAGGAATGGGATCCCCCTTCACTGCACATAGTCTTTCAAGCCTTCCCTCTTCCCTCCAAGGCTCCAACATAAGTTTTATATGAATCTCTCTTGCTGGGGAGTCCAGGGATTTCAACTGCAACAGGAAAAAGTTCGCAACAACAAGCTCATTGTTGTAGGGTAATCTCTCACAAACAATCTCACTCTATAGGCCTAACAACCTGCTTCTACATGAATTTACCGATCCAACAAGTTGTCACACATGCCGACTATGGCTACCTGCAAACTCCCATTCCATGTTCTCTCTTGTTGTTCCCAAAAACTAACTGTAAAAATTGCCCCCATTTTCCCATACAAATTTCTCTTTTTCCCATGCATGTTGACTCTTACAATTCCCAATGTTGATTGTACTCAAACCCCATGCTCCCATTAACTATCTCAAGTGAATTTTTACAACAACCCTCTTACATGTGTTTAATGATTGGCTTTGGGAACATTCAAATGGAAAATAGGGAGTTTTTACACAATGATACATTTAGAAGGTGGGTTTGGATTAATACATATGAATAATTCCCCCTTTGACCCCCTTCTTAGACCCTCCCCTCTCTTGTGGAAACTTATCCCCCATTACTTCGTCCGTGTCCATTTGCAGTTGACGTTACATTTTTATTTTATTATTTTGATATACAATGTTTACATATTACATCATTAGCCCCACGACCATATATCATATTTACATTATATATCACTAATCTAGGGATTAAAAATGGGGATGTTACACAAGTACATCTAGGTAACTGTGTATCAATTAGAAATGAGCCAGTTTGACAAACGTGAGATCAAGTAATTGGATGGAAGGATTGAACTTGATTATTGGGAACAACATATGAATATTCTTCTTAAGGCCCGGTTTCAATTTGCAGTTTTGAATAAGTAAGCTTTGGATTGTCAAATTTAGATTTGGAATCTTAGAAAATTATTTCACCTTGAGCAACTATTTCATCTTGAGCAAAGAAAAAGTGCCAATTATACTTCCCTCCATTTGAAATAGGGAACACTGTGGAATCTATTCCATCTACCATTAATATTATATTTTATGAAAATGCTTTAAAACTATAAAATGTAGTGAATGCAAATGCAAACATAACTCTATTCTTTCATTTAAATTCATAGCTAAGATTTTACAAGAATTAAAATATTAAATATAAAACCACATATATCATTGCCATTTTTCACATAACGTAATTTGAAAGATAAAAACAAAGATATAAATAGCAAAACATAAAATCGGGATGATCTATAATTTAATGCTGGTTATAATCTCATATCCAAGATAAATGAACAACCATCTAAAGTAAGCCAATAAAAATAAGTAACTAATACAAATTAATCCAAAAAA
>ML777078.1:792728-808594 GCA_009831015.1 Picea engelmannii | reverse complement strand
TGGCATTAATGACAGATTGATGTTTTGTGACCCTTCTCAGATATATTTGTTATTATTTTTTTCCCAATGTGTTATGTTTGAATAGAGTATGGGAATAACACGCAACATCTCACAACAATTTTGAAGACTTTTTTATAATATATGTTTTTTCTTTATAAAAATTTGACTTTGGCTTAAAGTACAGTTAGTGCCCTTACTTCATCAGAGATGACCAAAGATGAGAAGAATCAAATATTAACCTACCCCTACTAATTAGACAACATGTGTACCCTAACCTTACCCTACTAATTACACGACAAGTGTACCCTGCAAGGATACAAAACAGTAAACTACACCGACCTTTACCAATTAGATTACATGTGTATCATGAGAAGATACAGAGTATCTAACACTAATTTACCCTTACCAAATAAATCACAGGTGTATCTTGAGAAGATACAAAGCATTAAGTCTAACCCATCCCTCTCAACTTGTATATTGAGAAGATACAAAGCATTAAAATTTAACTTAGCCCACCAATTTAACAAAAGAAGATTAATATAATTTATTTATTTTCATAAGGTTAATTTCTGATTGGTCTGTGACTTAATTACTCGAGTTGTGTTTACATTTTTCAATTGTATTTGTGATATCTTAAAACTTATTTTTATTTGCATTTTTTAATTATATTTGTGAGATCTTAAAACTGATTTTTAGAAAGATAAATATAAGAATTTATGGAAAAGATATATACTCGGTATATTAAATCCTTCTCTAGGTGCTATGCTTTATATTAAATTATTCTCTTTATATGTACTATGCATTGGTGGTGGCGACCATCGCCATGACCATCACATTGCGTTCCCTATATCCATAGAATACCTTTCAAGAAGCATTACTTTTTTTAAGAGCTAGTGTGAACAACCTTACATCACCTTGCATTGTGATAGAGGGGAGATTTAGTCTAGAATCAAAAGCCCAACAAAGTTAACAAATACACTATGTACTCTAGGTGTGTGCCAAACAAAGTTAGAAAATACATTATTTACTCAAGCAATGAGTTTGTGAGGAGGAATACTTACCCAATTTGCTAGGCATGTGTTATGAGGAAAATCTCTTTATGGCTAGGGGTAAACCACAATAGACGGAAATGATTGTAGAAATCAACTCTAATCTCAAGTATGCTATATAAACAAATATGCTAACAAGACAAGATAAGAGGCCTGCCTCGTCCATACGTTCGATGAGGTCCATCGTTGAGCACTTGACCCAAAGCAATATACCTGCAACTAGTCATCAACAACCAAGCAATGCAAGCATATGGTGATAATATATAATGTTAGCACATTTGATAGCATAATCCATCAACATTCATAACAAATACACCCATGGAATAATAATTCAAATATTTGCAAGATATTAATTGAACGAGAAAAAAGTATTTCTATTAAGATATAATCAACATAAGTGAATGAGTTACAAACTTCTGTGTCGGCACGGTTCAGAACCGAGAAACTAAGTTCCTTCCAGCTGGGCCTCCACCACTTCAATCCTCCACCAAAGGCAAACTCATATAAGAGAGACAATGAAGTTCTTAATCAATAAGGGAGGAGCTTGGGAGCTGAACAATGTGTTCAAACTTAAAGAACAAAGGGATGCAGACTCAATGTGAAGTGAATAATTTCTCCATAGTAAATTTTCTCTCAAAGTTGAATTATTTATTCTCTTTTCCATAGCTTGGATTTGTCCTATTTATAGCCTTCAAGTGGAACTGAAGGGCTGAGTCAGAACGTTTCCAGTATATGGAAGGCCAAGGATCATTGATCTCGTGACGTGACATGGAAACCTGACACCATTTTTAAATTTTGGGCACATTTCCCGATGTATGCAGGTTGTAGTGATGCAACCTGTGTATACACATGTTGTAATATAGGTAGGGCACGTATATGTGGAAAAATCATGTTTTTATCTCTGGGATTTGCAAAAAGGGACTTCAAATCTGCATAGGGAAATGGAAAAAGGCCCTATGTGCAAGATTGCATAGGGTGAGGCAAATCTTGCTATAACAACATGTCGTAGGTTTTATGTTGGGGAACACCTCATACAGTAGCTTGACATCCATCCATATTATTGGGTCGAACAAGAGGTAGCAATGGTAGATAATACTTTCTTTTAAATCTTTACATAAATCACATAATTACATGTCTTTGAACAATATATTCTTTGATTTGTATTCTTTAATAAGTTCAACAAATTTTGATTTCTACTTTCTTTTTCTCTAGTGAAGTCTCTTCAAACTGTCCAATCATAGGTCATTGCACCAAGCTCTACAACCTGACCAAGCGTCATTGACTATCATGCTTGTAGAGACAATGATCGCTTGAAACTAGATAGCTGCTAGCTTATACCAAAATCGTTGCTAACCCCACAAATCATCGAAATTCATTGTACTAGGATGTGAATAATCATCAAATTGGGATCAGATTTGGGAATGGGGTTTAGAATGTAGTTGTTGCTTCATTTAAGCGCTCTCTAAAATTGTTGAATTTAGGATAAAATGGCTCAACCTTGATCAATTTATTAGAATTCCCATGAGAAGTCTAGCTTGCCCATCATTCCAAACAGTTCCAGTGTCTACCATGATCTACCTATGATGAATTTTGAAGCAGGGCCTCTTCTTCCTTCTACCAGCCCCAACATGCACATCCCTCAAAGACCCACTAGTAGTCTAAGTATCTTTGGCATATCTTGTAATAATGCCTAGGTCGGTTCACATTATAGTTATTGAAATAGAAAAATTGGCATCCATGCTCTTGCAATGAGGCCAGGGCACAACCTTTATGGGTTTATTGCCCACCTTCTTTTAATCCTCATTATGGTTCTATTTCTCATCATGATGTGTTTTAGAATCTTTGGATATTGTTGAATTCGTTTGATTCTCTGCATGATACGATGAATATGTATATTAAATATCATGTTGCAATCTTTCCCGCAAATTCCATCCTTTTCATGTAGGAATCAATACTCAGAATACAACAACTAGAGCATTAGACTCTAGACTAGTACATAAATGATTATTCATTAAGTATAGAGTGGCATTGGGTTCTATTCTATTTAAGGGTTTTGTTTATGTTATGGGAAATGTACCTTATTGAGAGTGATGGAATCTTCAATGTGGTCATGATGCAAGGAAACCTTGAAGTAATACAACATTGGGCATATAGCATGAGGTATGATATTGAAGTCAAAGGAAGAATTTGAGAGAGAGAGCAATACTAACAACTAGCCATGATTGGGTCATCGTTCTATGTTCTACTTGTGGAGTTTTTAATAGGGAATATGAGGGATGATTCTTAGGTCATTAATGAAATAGGTGTGGAACCTTGCAATATCACCTCTTCTTTGGGTGAAGCTACGATTAAATTAATCACTTTCACGTATAATCCTCATGGCACTTTGACTGCAATTACCATGATTAATTTTGAACAAGAAGGTGTCTCTTGGATTTTCAAGTTATAAACTCACTTCTCACAAATTAATGTTTTTCATGGAACACCTTTGTATCTTGATTATAAGTATGCCCTCAAAAATTCCTTACATCCTCTGGAGAAGCAATACAACTTTTCCAACCAGGTAACCTGAAAGGAAGAAACCAAAATTCAACAAATTGCACCTTCCCAGGCATGACCTTTGGTTTACCCTGAGGAGGAAGAAATGATCTGTGGGTCAGATCCTCATCGTTACCTTTTTTACCATTAATATGTTGATGCCTTGAGAGAAAAACCTTCCATATGCATCCCACTATTCAAATATCCTATATTCCAAGACCTCTCTGCCCCTGGAAACATGCTTGACCCTTCTAACTTTTCAAATTACCTGGTCATCCATTCTAACTCTTACGATGACACATCTCTACTTAGAGTGGTTTGTGACTATGTTCTTTTCAACCCTGTAGAGATGGATTCTTATGGTTTGATTTGAGGTATATACACAGACAAAGTGGAGAATAATTTATCTTCCTTTAATAAGTCTAACCTTTTACCCCGTCCACCTCTCCCACAACATGAAGTAAACATTATGAATTTTTCCCATCACAAGACAGGTTCCTTTGCTTTCCATATATTCAAGGTTTGTGCTAAACTCTCTTTTGAAAGTGGTAGCTTGCTTAGAGACCACATTGCTGACGATTACCCTGGTGATATTGATAATGCATTTCAGACCATGCTTAATTTGAACCCTGAAGGACTATGGAGGACAAATTTTATTAATAACTTGAATTATATGTATCAAATATCACCCTAATGTGAAGGAACCCTTCAGTTCAAAGTTGTGGAGATTGGGGAGCTTTATTGTTTGGATCTGTTTCATAGGAATAATAATAATATTACTCTTCTTATTTTATTGTTTGATACTTTGTGGGCAAACTTTAGGTATAATCCTCAAGAGAAATGTTATCCTCTTTCACACCATTCCTATGTTCCTTTTTCCACACATCTTGACAAAATTAATGTTTAGTTAAAGCATCCTTTCTCACCTTATGTTCCCATGCAAAACAATTGTAATTTCTTTGAAAAAATTCTCATTCATGTACTGTTTTTTATGCACTATTTGATAACACTCCACTTTCTGCTGCTAATTATTAGTGAATATAGGATTGTAGGTTTAAGTTTGCTTGGATGGTTGCACTGGCATTACATGTTTATAAGACCCTGCGCTCGGTCAACATAAAATAGGAGTAGAATATATTAGGCTAATTTTCTTTATTCATCATTACTTTTGTACTGTCAATAATTTATAATAAATTTAATTTCTTTTGTTGTACATATTGGCACTTGGTCTCTTATTTCTCTTTTTAGATAAGGTACCATCATGCATTTTAAATTTCTTAATAAGATGCTTGCTGTGAATTTTCACCTAAACAAGGAAGTGAATAAGAAAGAGACGAATAGTTCTTCCATCCTTCCCCTTTGAAATAATGAATCTTTGATAGGGGAGGAAACATTCAATCGTTTTACTTGTTGAGTTTCCCAACTACTCACAATTAACCTATTCACAGTCCAATCCTTAAAGTCTACCTAAAGGGGGGCTTAATATCTAAACATGTTGTAATCCACCTTGTGAATTTTGAAGGACATGTTTAAAGACTTATAGTCTCTATTACCATCTTCTCTTGAGGGAAAGAGTTTTTCACTATTCATTTTTAATAATCACTCATATTTTGCTCTAAATAAAGATTTCTCTTCATATACTCTACGTACCCAATTAAATCAATTATTATTATCAAGCTATTATTTTCTCTCCTTATCAAATTAATCATGCGATTATTGGTTTTCTCGACAATTTAGGGTTTCCTCATTCTTACCCTGGTTAAAATTTTCTAAAGCAACAACGACACTGTGTCATGGAATTCTCACCGCAACTGTAAAATCTTGTTAAATCAATTTTCCATTGACCTCCTGATTAATTAACGAGTTAATCATTGTTATAACATAACGGCATAACCGAAAGGACGTTGTAATCATTTCAACCAATGGATCTGGTTATTATTCATATAATGCCCTTGGTTGAAGTTAGAATTATAATGAAAGGTATTCAAATCAACCAACAAAAGCACTCTACTCACTATGGTATCACAAGTTGATCCTCCAAGTCCTTGTTGGTTGACCTTCCGGTATAAAACACTTTAAATTACTCTTCCTAAGGTGAACCCAAACCTTACCCTTTATTCATAAACATCTCGATATGAATCCCTTCACAATCACTCAAATTCCCAAGCACTTCCCTGACTTCAGAATAAAGAAATAAGGTATAATATACACATAGGAGCTCCTTGTTGTAACTTTAATGTCCTGTCGAAGGAGATACATCGGTAAGAGGTCTACTTATGTTCCACAGTCATAATAACAAAAGGGAAGAACAATGCACCGATTTAGATTTATCTCATTCCCAATGTCCCGTCGAAGGAGATACATCGGTAAGAGGTCTACTCATGTTCCACAGTCATAATAACAAAAGGGAAGAACAATGTACCGATGTAGGTTTATCTCATTCCCAATACATATAAAGTTATAGAGAACCTAGGGAAGTATTTGATCAAGTTTGTTGTTTATGCTTAATATACATTTCAGAAGGGATTATTAATATTTGTTCGCAATCCATCCTGGTGGAAAATCGAGTACGCATAAACTAACCAAATAAAGATCCAACCTTGGGAACCTATAAAAGCATTGATCATTCCTTGGTTGTCAAAGAAGGGCCTAATTCCCAATTAAAATAGGTCAAGAATGGGGAGGGAAGCATATCCTTCATCTCACAATTCATGTCATATGACTTGACACAGGGAATAAGACATTAAGTTTTGAAAGGTTAATGTTATGTGCAGTAGTTGGCACGTTGACCTAAGTTTTATTGCGCTGAATAGACTTCATCCTGTCCTAGGAAGCCCTCCCGAATGGAGTTCTAGCCTTAGCTCAGGGGTGGCCTGTTGTTGATATTTTATAAGCAGGAGAGTCTATGGCTGGGAGGAAATTCTGAGGTCTACACGTCGTTGGTGGAATTATTAAAAAGATAAGTGTCTTTGTTATTGTGTTTCTATTCTATTACTGTCTTAATGCTTATGTAAAACTCTATGCTTTTTTACTATACATGTTTATGCATGAATTGTATGTTGTTTTCCTTGCATAATCATTGCATATGCAGAGCATGTCATTAATTAAATGGTATCAGAGACATAAAATTTGTGCGTGGCATGGCCCATCTTGGGCTAGGCTTGTTACAGTGTGGCATCATAGCTAAGAATAGAGATAAAATGACTCAGCTAGGTGGATGAAAATGTTACTTGTGATATCAGAGTCGTAAGGGGAAAAATTCAGAAAGAATTTGAAAATGTAGTTGTGACAAAAGTCGGGCTTTTGTGTAGCATGGCCCAACTTGGGTGTCTGGGGAAGTTAAAAAGTGGTATCAGAGCGACAGGTTCAATACTGAGCCTACATGGGCCAACTATCAGAAAACTGAAGATAAAATTGCATAAATTTAATTTCAGAGTATGTCTGTAAATTGTTTGACAAAAGGATTCCTATAAAATTGGGGAATAATTCATGGGGAATTTAAGGAAATTTAGTCAGGGATTATAAATACCCAAATTTTAATTGTAGTCTAAGAAAATTTGGGCCTTTAGATGGCCACATTTCAAAATAGAGAGGCAATTATGGTGGAATTGGTAAGAATCCTTGATTCCTTAATGGAATTGAAGAAAATTCATGCCCATAATTGTTAATTGGATGCACATGGGGGAAATCGGTTGTTGCAGAGGTTATTACGAAATTTTCGAGCCTGAAATTGGTTTAATTTCATATTTACAGAGATTCAATGATGATCGAGGAAAAAAATTGTGAAATTGGGCATATTGGAAATAAAAAAAATGAGAAATTTTGGAAAATTGGAAAAAATTGGGTAATTTTTCTATACAATGACGTCAGCATGACATGGAGGCCACATGTACACGGTAGAAGAGTGATGTGTACTACCATGATATCAAGTACATAGTGGCGTGTATGGTAGGTGGCAGGTGATGTGGATTCGTGGTGGCGGGGCGCCTAGCTGTCCTACGAAACCTTTACACCAGACTTACGATGAGATTAGAAGAATTGACCAAGTAAAATAATGTAACAGTTAGACAGAGAGGATCAGGTGTATGTATGGAGGGAGCATGAAATTACTGTGGCCCATGGTGAAGCTTACAATTTTGACTAAGTTTTAAGACATCACAGAGTGCGGTGAGATCTCAAAAATTGACTAAGTGTCAAGACATCGCAGAGTGCGGTGAGATCTCGAAAATTGACTAAGTGTTAAGAAATCGCATGATCCAGGTGGATATCAGTGGCCACCCACCTCTTCCAACTAGATCACTTATAGTTTTCATTTTGGCATTTTTTTTTCTAGCTTTTTGGGTCCTAAACTTTTAGGGTCGTTTTGAGGCCCTAAACAACGTTTTTTGGGCTCGCCATAGTCACACCGTGGATTGTGTTAGAGTGTAATGGGAAAATGTGTAGTCCTTGGATAGACCTTTCCAATGGGCTATCGTAAACCTAAAATGGAGATTGTATGAAAAAGCTACAACCCTGGGAAGTTGATGTACCAACTTACCCCATCGGGGCCCACATGACTTTTGGTGCTTCATCTCCTAGGGTTAGGCTTTTGGATGTATAGGGTTTTCTAATTACATATTGATGATAAAAGGACCTTGAGGCCTCATTGTAATGTGCTCAAGTGAATGCAAGTAGCCACCACATATCTTCTCAGAGATTAGCTACCACCATTCAAGCAAGATTGTTTCATTCTGCATTTTTCAGTTTCAGCAAATTTATTTACTGAATAGAAGTTAAGTTTCACTGTATCTCTGTTATTGTTATTTATATATCTGTGTTAATGTTATAGATTTGTGTTTCATTTCGTTTCAATCATAAATCCGGATCAGTGGTATTAGAAAGGTCTTCTCTTCATTTGTTTCTCTATGCATGTCCCCAACAAGGTCAGGGTATAAGAAGTTGGGAATCGAACCTATTGAGCCTTTGTAAGATCGGTCTCACCAAACCCGACGACCACCCACGAGGGAAGAAAAGAGAGATGATGGGGTAGGAGATCCCTGTAAACTATTGCTCGAGGAATCCCCCACGTGACAAAGGAATGAGATGATGGATAATTTTGCGCAAATCCTTCGATGACTGCCAACAAGATATGCATCTTCCTTGAGCGGAGACGTCACCCCCTTCAAGGTACAAATCAATTTTGATATTCTCATATTTGAAGGTCAAATAGATGTGGATGTTGTAGACAAATGGTTAAACCTTCTAGAAGGGTATTTTTTTTCCATAACTTTTCCGATAGAGAAAAGATTACATTTGCGCTCCTTAAGGCCATCCCCCATGTCAAAGATTGGTGGGAGAATTTCTGTGAGAAAAAGGAAATAGAGGGATCTACATTATTTCTAGTCACACTCACTTACGGTTCTTTCAGGGATGTTATTAAGGAACAATACTACCTTGTTGGAAGTTATGATGACTTATATATAACATGGACCACACTGCGGAAAGAAAGGGACCAAATAGTGCCAGAGTTCACCAATGTCTTCCATACCTTGTGCACCAAACTGAGTATCAAAAACTTTGAGTGACATCCGATGCTCAAGTACCACGACGGTCTACATAGATACATCCAGATAGAAATGGATTTTCTAAACATCTTGTCTTTGGGCATGACCTATCGATATGTTTTCAAAATCGAGCAGAAGCTTAAAAAAGAGATGCGACATTTTGGGTCTGCAAACCCCTCACGGATCCAAGTGGATATTGGTGGCAACCCACCTATTCCAACTGGCTCCTCTTGTCCGTTTTAGTTCATCATGTTCTTCTGTACTTCTTTGTAATTGTAGTTTCTACACTTTTGGGGTTGTCTGAATCCCTACACATCTTCTAGGTGGATATTGGTGGCCTCTCACCTAATCCATTTGGCTTATTTTGTATGTTTTCATGTCAGCACATCTTGTTGTATTTCCAGGGCCGTTTTGGAGCCCTAAACAATGTTTTTTTGTCTCGCCACAGTCAAAATGTAGACAAAGTCACAATTTGATGGCATAATGTGTATTTCTCTTAAATACCTTTCCAACGGGCTATCATGCACCTAAAACAGAGGTCGTATGAAAAAGTTACAACCCAAGGAAGTTGAGGTACCAACTTACCAATAGGGGCCCACATGAATTTTGACATTTCACCTCCTAGGGTTAGGTTTTTGGATGTCTAGGGTTTTGGCATTCATGAGTAATATCAAAAAGGCATCTAAAGCCTCATTGTAATGACCTTGCTCAGAGGGATGCGCGTAGAAGCCACATCTCTTCTCAGAGATAGCTACCACCATTCGAGCAAGTGTTTCAGTTTCTGCAGTTTTACAGTTTAAGCCTATTTCATTTATTCAATAGAAGATATTGTTCACTGGATAACTATATTGTTCTTCATATCTCTGTGTTTATTTTATTCAGTCTGTTAATCGGATATTTCCACTCCTCAATCCAGATTAGTGGTATTAGAGCGGTCTTCTCTTCATTTATTTTTCTTCATGCGTGTCCACGACAAGATCTAGGTACAAGAAGTTGGGACTCGAACCAATCGAGTTGTTGCAAGATCTGTTGCGTCGAGCCCGACAACAACCCATGGGGGACGAAAATAAATATGATGGAGCAGGAGATCCTATTAAAATGTTTCTCGAGGAATCCCTCGTGCAACAAAGGAATGAAATGATGGACAACTTTGCGAAGATCCTTCGATGGTTGCCCACAGAAGAAGCATCTTCATCAAGTGGCCATGCAACCCCCTTCAAGGTATAGGTAAATTTTGATATTCCATTATTTGAAGGATTGATAGATGCGGATGTTGTATATAAATGGTTGAATCTGCTCGAAGGGTAGTTTTCGGTCCACAATTTTTCCAATAGGGAAAATATTAATTTTGCACTCCTCAAGGTTGTCCCCCATGTCAAGGACTGGTGGGATACTTACTCTGAGCAAAGGGTCGTAGAGGAATCTTCAATATTTTTGGTTGCCCCTACATGGGATTCCTTTTGAGATGCCATTAAAAAACAATACTATCCTATTGGAAGCTATGAGGACCAATACCCCAGATGGACCACCCTGTGCCAAGAAAGGGACCAGGCAGTACCATATTTCACCAATATTTTCCATACCCTATGCACCAAATTGGGTATCAAAGACTTTGAGACACACCTCGTGCTCAAATACCATGAATGTTTGCATAGATACATTCAAACAAAAATGGATTTTCTAGACATCGCCTCATTGGGCACAACTTATAGATACATTTTCAAGATCGAGCATAAATTTAAGTAGAAGAGGCAAGAGTTTGGATCTGCAAACTCCTCACAGTTGAAGTAGGGCAAAGGATCCCCCAACCCACACAGCAATGGAATGAGCCGAGATGGCCACTCTCGGGACAACCAGTCCAAGCCACAATACAAGAAGGGCAATGAGAAGACGAAGGACACAGGAAAATGGTGTGAGTACCATAAAATCCCTTGGCACAACACTGAAGAATGTCACTCCAAGCAGTCCCTCGTGGCCGAGTTGAAGGATTCCAAGTCAAAGGTCGATTTTGATTCTGAATCAAATCCAGAAGGAGGGAAGCGAATTATTGATGTTGAACCAGTGCCACTGTCACTACCACCAAATTCCATCCAAGCAAACCAGAAGAACCAGAGGAAGGGGAATGCCTCTTTCACTCACAAATGTGGGTAAAGGGTGCTTCGCTTCATTTCATTGTCAATAGTGACAATTAGAAGAACCTGATCTCAGCAGAGGTCATCAAGCGTCTAGAGATGTCGACGACATCGCACCCACAACCCTACACCATCAGCTGGCTTCGCCAAGGGAGATATCTTCGTATCAACCAACGATGTTATATGCCCTATGGCATCAATCCTTTCAAAGATGAGGTATTGTGTGATATTTCTCCCCTTGAAGTCTGTGATGTTCTTTTAGGACAACCATATTTGTGGAAGTGTCATGTTGTGTATGAATCTAGACCCCACAGTGTTATTATTACTTTGGGTAGAAAATTGTACAGGATACTAGAGGTAGCGTCGCCTACCACTATTTGTTTAATCTCTTATAAGAAATGCAGTAAGGTCATTTCACAGACTGGGAAGTTTGTCTTCTTTGTGATCCATGTTCACAGTAAGAAGAAGGTCATTTCCACATCCGTGGCCTCTACATAGAGAATCTCTTTACAACAGAATCAAGTGGACGGGATCATGGAAGAATATCGAGACATCTTCTCCTCACAGACCGAAGTATCGATGCACTGCCAAGTCAAGCATCCAATTGATATGACCCCCGATGCACCTCTACCTAATGGACCAGTTTATCGTCGCTTGTTGATGGAAAATGACAAAATCAGATGTCATATCCAAGAGCTTCTTCAAAAGGGGCACATCAGACCCAACTCCTCCCCTTGCAGAAGCCCAATTGTAGTGGTGCAGAAAAAGGATGGGACTTGGCAACTCTGCATTAATTATAGAGCCTTAAACAAAATCATAGTTAGGAACCGGTACGCAATTCCCAATATTGATGACCTTCTTGATCAACTCAAGGGGAAAAGTTCTTCAGCAATATTGACCTAAAGTCTGGCTACCACCAGGTTCCCATCGAACCCACTGATGTATGGAAGACAACCTTCAAATCTAAAGAAGGTCTCTTCGAATGGTTGGTCATGCCCTTTGGCTTAACAAATGCACCAACCACTTTCATGAGGTTGATGGATGATGTATTGAGACCCTTCACCAACTCTTTTGTGGTTGTATATTTGAATGACATCCTCATCTTCAACAGAACTTGGGAGGAGCACGTGCAGCATATTCAACAAGTTTTGAGCACTCTACCGCAACACAAGCTATATGACAACTTGGAAAAAAGATCTTTTGGCATGAACAAGATCCAATACTTGGGATACATTGTTATGAGCATGGGATGCATGTTGATCTAGCTAAGATCCAATTCATCCGTGACTGGCCAGCCTTGAACACACTAATTGAGCTTTGGAGCTTCTTGGGACTGGCCAACTTCTACCAACAGTTCATGTTGGGCTTCTCCCATATTGCATGGGCCCTCATCCAGGTGACCAAGGGCGATGGCAGAGAAAATTTTGTGTGAGGGAAGGAACAACAACGAGCATTCAATGATCTGAAGCATCGCTTATGCTCAGCTCCACTACTCTCCTTTCTCAATATGCAACAATCGTTCAAGATTGAGACTGATGCATATTGTTAGGGTCCTATAAATTTTTATAGGGTCACTTGATTTTAGCTGGGGATTTTATATTTGAGATGTTTTAAATAATATTTTATCCTCCAAATATTTATCATTCTGAGTGTTAGAAGCCATGAAGGGCCTTTGTCATTCTTATTGGTCTTGGTTGAAGGGTTTTTATTAGGTCCAAATTGGTTGTCCGTCTCCACGCTTTATTTTCACCATACCTAGTCGTTGTTGTTATGGGGTTTACTGGGTTTGAAACGCCTTGTGTCATTGCGCATTGTTTCACTTGGGTATGGGTTTATTCAAGCTACTGATGGTTTCGTAGTGGGTTATATTTCTTCTTCTCGGTTCTGTTTTATCACAGTGTTGTTATTTGGGTGATTAGGAAAGCCATGAGGGTTATACCCTGTGTGTTATAAGTGTTTTTACAAGACCAAAATGGAGCCTTTTCTCCTTTGTTAATAATCTATTCTATCTCGTGAACTATCATCATGTTAGCGAAGTCATTGTTGGTATACCTTATGTGTGCACCATTGGTCTCGGAGGCTCTCACTTGATGATGTGAGTCAACTCTAGTCTCCCTGTGTTGGTCTACACAGAAAACCCTTGATTTCTCAAGCCCCGATTTTGATAGAGGGAACCGTGATGGCCTGTCGAGTATACTGTTGATTGTTATGAGTTGTTGGGTATTGTCAACAGTGTTCGGTTTCTGGCTCGTCTCTGTTGATTATGTTAACAATGGTGTTGGCTGTGGTATTTAGTCACTGCATTGGTTATTATGACAATCAATTTGATAAACTCAGCATGGTAATTTGGTTGATTGGAAAATTCGATTGAATGCACAGTCATTGTCTCTTACATTGTGATTGTTGAATTGTTAACCCAGCTTTAGTTTACAATTGATTAACGCACAATAGTGCTTCATGCGTGATGCATGGGTATGTGTGGCGTTCCTACAACATGATAGGTTGAGTGATAATTGTTGTGACTGTGTGTTTTAAATTGTTGAATGGGAATATTGCAATCGTGGTAATCATGGCATGGCTATCCACTATATATGTTATGGATATTATATTGATTGCGCCATCAGAGAGGGTCACGGGTTTTTAAAAAAAATATGGGTTCATTGAAAATTTGATCAATTTATGAGATGAGATCGATCCTACTATTGCTATCTCGTTATATTGATTAATAGCCCAGTATTGTGGTTGTTTAGATTCAGAGTAGTTGGACCTGTACAGTCACTCTGCATTTTTTCGAATGGTCTATAGGAGTTAAAATGGTGATTGTTGTCTGTGTGTTTAAATGGAAAGTCAAGATCCTTGCAATTAAAATATTGATGGTTGTATTTGGTTGTCCATTATGTGTGTTGATGAATATCATACATCGTAACAGAGATAGACATAGGTTTTGTGACATACGGTCTCATTACAATTTAATTGTTGGACAAAATTGATGGATGAAATCGGGCATGCGTTTTGTGTCTGTGTTTGATTAAGGAAATAACTCATGGAAGGTGGTTGATTTTTTATGCTGAACAAAGTGGAAATAAGTGGTTGTGTGTTCGTTTGGAAATTATTTTAAAACAGTAAGTGGGCAAATGAGAAGAAATTCTTTTACAGGTTCTTGTGGAATGTGTGTTGTCTTGTTTAGTGACACTGTGTTGAAAATATGATCATAAACAGTGAACAAGTCAATGAACATAATTAATTGAATTATGCACAATAGTTTTCATTTGATCACAGTTATTGTTTGGTTGGTGTTATTTCCTTTTTACAGAATGGTTTTATGGATTACTTAATTAATTTTATGAACATTGTCTTCTCTCTTTCCCAGCCATTATTTCGATTTTCGCTAATTACAACCATGTTGCTTTCCCACATTCATTTTTCACTCCCTATTCTAAAACTTAATTACACTCAAGAAGTATTTTGTATTGAAGCAGTTTGAAGTCGTAGTTTCTTGGTTGGATCACAATGATATTTTTTGTGCGTTGCATTACACTTGATTGGTTGTTGTCTTTGAGCAGTAACCGTGTTTCTTTTCCCCCTCATTTTATCATGTTTCACACAATACAAACCCCTCGCATATCCCAAGACCTTTTGTTCATCCCCTGCTCATTGACACCAGTTAAAAAATTTATATGGATTGGATTGCATGGGTCTGATATGTTGCTGAGCCAAAGTTTATTTCATATTTTTAAGGAGTTGTCATGTATGGTTGTAAAGGAACTATTTGTTAATCAATCATGCATGCAGGAATGAGATTTTTCAGTATCCATGGCAGAGGCAACTGAGGGAGAGGAAATTGGAACAGAGGCCCAAGAAGGCCAAGATTCTCCATACACTTTGACGCTAACTCACAAGAGTTAGGCCAATTGTTTCAGGATAGTTTTTTTTCAATTGGATTGGGAAGGAGTGGTGCAACCTAGGCGTAAAAGGCCTCCCTTCCAAGCTCCACAAGCCCCTGGTATTCTCATTCCCCCTCGTGTCTCATTACAACCCGAGGTTCTCGAAAATGACGGATGGCAAGAGATTATCCACCTAACAATCCTCCAACATCGTGGCTAGCCCAATCTGTCCTTCCTGCTCCCCCACCTATTAACTAGATTTTCCAAGCTACACCTGTCCACTCACTAGTTCAGTCCTCTCATGCTAGAAAAAGGTTGAAAATCGAGGCCCACCATGCCCTTGACAAATGAAAAGTCATTGTTGCCCCTTTCTCATCCTCCAATGGATCTGATAAATATGTGTCTTCCCAGATGCATTTGAGGGATGATTTTTCTCATGTGATCAGCGAAATTAGGCCTAAAGGCTCAGTGCAGCCAAAGGAAAATTTAGAAAAATCAAAGGGTGACAACAAAAATCAAGGAAAGATTGCATCTCAGAGTGGGAAATATGGTTTTTGAGTTTTTATTTTATGTATTATTGATAACAGTTGACTTCAGAAGTTTTGGACATGTTTTCTTTGGATATATGAGTAATATATTTTTTGAAAATAATTTCAAATATCAATGAGATAAATTTTCAAATGTGAATGTGATGATGGGAGTCACAAGGAAGGGTGTTTT
>ML777078.1:750286-782223 GCA_009831015.1 Picea engelmannii | reverse complement strand
TTACCTCCCTACCCCCCCTCCGAAAACCACTTTTCCCTCTCTGAAAACCACCTTTCCCCAACTAAAAACCATTTTTTTCACAGTTGGACCAGTCATTTTCCGAGGCGATCTACGGTAAAACCATAGCAAATTTTGAAAAAACGAAAGAGGTTTTTTCTCAGCATGGGAAAAATAATAATAACCTCTCCCATAGTTTTCACAACTGCTACGGATTGAGATAATCAAGGCCATCTTTGGGGCCTATTTTCAGGATTTATTTGCTGCCTGTTTTACTCATCTTTTTCAAATGCATATTCCAGAGAGTTGGAGACGAATTTTCAAAAATAGAGGGAGGTTTTTCTACAATACGAGTTCATATACAAAAACTTGCTCCATTTTTGTAACAACTATCAATATTTGAAAGAGAGGATCAAGTATTTGACCCCTATTTTTGCAGTTGTTCAGTCTATTTTTTGGGGATACAATGCTTGATTTTAATGTAACAGACTGCTCTTTTGGGGGGATTAGTTATATTCGAACCCCTGAGCTTGAGGTACCTATATATATCTTGTAATTTTGATGTAATGGGGGAGTTGAAACATGTTGAATAAAATATACTCATTGTTGTAAAAAACTCATAGAGCCACAATTCATCAATCCAATAATACAATTCCAGCAGTTACAGGATTCAAGTGTCAATATTGGTGGTGAAGTGCTTCGAGCAATTGTGTTTATTAAGTTATTCATATTCTAAATTATGCTAAGAAGTTTAAAGAATAGAAT
Source organism: Picea engelmannii (assembly GCA_009831015.1). Taxonomy (NCBI): domain Eukaryota; kingdom Viridiplantae; phylum Streptophyta; class Pinopsida; order Pinales; family Pinaceae; genus Picea; species Picea engelmannii. The sequence continues at coordinate 781,461 of ML777078.1, read as the reverse complement.
TTTTTGAGATATACATTTTGATTCTGGCTTAGACATAATTATCAATGTTTTCCGCTTAAGGGTTAATTGTAGGATTCTTTATTGCCCTGTTATAACCTAGTCCTCTCATCTTTTTCCTCCAAATACAAAATCAACATCAAAGAATCCAACAAGAATGCCTACCTTGCCCTGTAGTGTTGTCTGTAGAACATGTCCTTGACTAAATTTCATCTTGTGATTCCATTGCCCAATGGATTTTCTTCCTGTTTCGACCAACTCCAATCAAAAAACCCAACCCTAAACTAGATAGCTAGCTTAATATCTTCTTTAAAACAAAGCTAAATATTATAGAGAGATCCCTCTCTGGCTCTAGGAGGGATAGATCCTGGACTCCAAAGTGGTTTGTAGTTACCTTTGTCAATTTCTTCCTCAATGTGAGAAATTATGGAGTGTTAACATTTTTGGCAACCATATTGGTGATGAACAAAAGACAAACACGGGAAGGTTGTACCATTCACCTGACGACTCCACACATCAGATAAGCAGTCTGAAGATGACTCCACTAGGATAATGAAGAACTTAGATGCTACTACAATTGTTTCAAGGTATGCATGTTTGGAATTTTCGCATATTTATGGTTTTCCAAATCCTTTACCCAAGGATGGATATTGTTTGAGAAATGGTCCAAAATTTAATGGTGAGGATTTGAGTTTGACTTTGAAGCATATATCAAATTTTCATGATTTCATTAAGCTTCTTAGAGTCAAACATGAATATGTTTTCCTTAGATTGTTTTATGATTCATTCCAAGGGAAATGTAGAAGTTGGGCTGATGGTTTACCAGCCAAATCCATAAGATCTTTTTCAGTTTTTTTGATTATTTTCTTGGAAACATGGATGGAAAAGACATAATTTGCAGTAACCCTTGTTTCTATTCAAGGTTTTAAAGAATGGAATGATATGTACATTGATGAGGAAATTGATGAAAAATTTTCTGGATGTTTGTGTTATTATTTAAAATCATGTAAAAACTGTTCAGATGATAAGATCCGGTTTCTGGATGAATTTGCCAAGGAAATTGAAAAAGAACTTGAGGTTTTAAAAGAGCAGGAAATACCCCTAAATTTTTCATTTCAGGGTTTTTCTTTTGAAGTCCCTTTTGATCAGAGCCAGAAAGACACATTCATGTCTTTTCCCTTTGATATTGAGAATGAGGAATGTTTTGATGTGGATCAAGAGTTGGACAACTCACGTCTGGAACAGTATGTGCAAGAAGACAACACTTATGAATAGAGCAAACATGACAATCAAGCTACAAAACATATTCAGAATTATCAAGCAGGGCATGGCATCTATGATTTTAAATATCCTATAGCCATGTATATGGAAGCGTTTTTTTGTTTAAACACTCAACTATGGTTTCACTGTGAAAACCAAATACATTATGAGTTGCTTTCTCCATCACAATGCCTTCTTTTGATTGTGATCAAACATAGTCAAGGAGTAAAATCATTGAATTGGTTACTTTATTGGCTATATTGGATCTTTCATATTACTTAATCCTGCAACATGATTTCCAACAATGTAGGGTAGGTAGGTGTGCAAATAAGCTTGGGCAAGCACCTTTTTCATTACATTTCAGTTTCTCTTTCAGAGTTTCATTTTCAGATTGGACCAATTACAGTTTTGATTTTCAGTTTGAAAGTGGGTTGAGTTTAGTTTGTGAAGGTCACAGGTTGCATCTCAGAGGTTTGAAATAGGTACAAAGTAGGGCACGGAACAAGTTGTAGTCTTAAATTTTGGGAACTTCCCAATGGATAAAGCATTGTTCTACATATTCAAAGATCTGTGATTCTTGACACCTCTCCAGAGTTGCCATCCCCAAGTGGAGCCTGTGTTAGGTTCCTATAAACTTTTATAGGGTCACTTGATTTTAGATGGGGATTTTACATCTGAGATGTTTTAAATAATATTGTATCCTGTAAATTATTTTCAAAAAGGTGCATAGCATGCTGGTCTGCTAGATGATGTTGCATCTCTCGCCATCCATTTTGCCCAATCCTTTATCATCTTGTTGCACTAGTCATTCCATTACACCATTCACTTCATCATTCCCCCATACTAATTTCATTCCTGAATAAAAAAATGTTAAATAACAGAGGATAATAAAATATTAATTAGTTTAATAAGTATTTAAATTAATAATGTAAGAATTAGTTAGTAGGTTAGTAATTAGATTAGTTTAATAGGGTAATTAATAATAAATAAATAATTAGTTTAAATTAATAGTGTTAATAATTAGTAATTAGGTTAGTAATTGGGTTAGGGTAACAATAAAATTAAGAACATAATAAAACATTAATTTAAAAAATAAATTAAGAAACATTTAATAATAAAAATAAATAAATAAATTTAAATAGATAAAAATTAAAATGATTTCAGAACCCCCCCTAAAACCGTTTACTGCCCTACCCCACCTCTGGAAACTACCAATGAACTTTTTCACTTTTCCCTCTCTGAAAACCACCATTCCCCAACTAAAAACCGTTTTTTCGCATAGTTTGGCCAATCATTTTCCGAGGAGATCTCCAGGAAAACCGAGGCTAATTTTGAAAAACAGAAATAGTTTTTTTCTCAGAATAGTCTAAATAAGAATAACCTCTCCCATATTTTGCACAGATGCTACAGATTGGGTGAATCGAGACCATATTTGGGGCCTATTTTCAGGATTTATTTGTTGTCTGTTTTACTCATCTTTTTCAAATGAAAATTCCAGAGAGCTGGAGAGGAATTTCCAAAAATAGAGGGAGGTTTTTCTCCAATACGAGTTCATATAAAAAAAAATCCTTCATTTTTGTAACAACTTTCAATATTTGAAATATATGATCAAGTCTTTGACCCCTATTTTTGCATTTGTTCGGTCTATTTTTTGGGGATACAGTGCCAGATTTTAATGTAACAAACTGCTCTTTTTGGGGGATCAGTTAGATTCGAACCCTTGAGCTTGAGGTACCTATATATATTGTAATTTTGATGTAATGGGAGTTGAAACCTGTTGAAGAAAAAATACTCATTTTTGTAAAAAACTCACAGAGCTACAGTTCATCAATCCAACAATACAATTGCAGCAATTACAGGATTCATGTGTCAATCTTGGTGGTGAAGTGATTCTATCATTGTAATTTGTTTCCATTGTGTTTCTTAAGTTATTCATATTATAAATTATGCTAAGAATTTTAAAGAACATAATTTGTTGAGATATATACACTCTGATTCTGTCTTAGACATAATTATCAATATTTCCCACTTAAGGGTTAATTCTAGGATTCTTTATTTCCCTGTTATAACCTAGTCCTCTCATATTTTTCCTCCAAATCCAAAATCAACATCAAAGAATCCAACAAGAATGCTTACCTTTACCTATAGGGTTATCTGTAGAACATGTCCTTGACTGAATTTCAACTTGTGACTCCATTGCCCAATGCCTTTTCTTCCTATTTCGACCAACTCCAATAACAAAACCCAACCCTGAACTAGATAGATAGCCTAATATCTTCTTTAAAACAAAGCTAAATCTTATAGAGAGAGCCATCTCTGGGTCTAGAAGGGCTAGATCCTGGACTCCAAAGCAATTTTTGGCTACCTCTGTCAATTTCTTCCTCAACCCGAGAAATTATGGAGTGCTAACACATATGACTATGTTGTAGGTGCAGTTCTCACTCAACACGGTCATCTGGTGGCATATCATAGTGAGAAACTCTCAGATATTGTCCGGAAATACCCCACCTATGACAAGGAAATGTATTCCATTGTACAAGCATGTCTTCAATGGAAACATTACATTATGGGAAAGGATACAATCATTGAAACTAATCACAAGCCTCTGCAGTTCATACAGACCCAGGGGAAATTGCAGAACGACCGCCATCAAAAGTGGTCCACCTACCTACAATAGTTCCATATCAAAATCAAATATAAGACGGGGATATCAAATCATGTCATTGACTGCCTCAATCGACCTCATGTGGTTTCACTCACCACTGTGCTCCATTCCTTTGGACATGAGGCATCTGAGTGGCCCCAACTTTATCAACAAGATCTGGACTTCGCCACCACCTATCAGCTCTTGGGTACAGGTGCAACTATCACTGATTTTCACAATCAGGATGGACTATTATTCCATCTACGCCATATATGTGTTCCTACAAGCGAGCGTGCAAAGATGATTTGGGAATCCCACTATAGTCGGATGGTAGGACATTTTGGCGTGGAGAAAATTGTTCTTGTTCTTTAGAAACATTTTTATTGGCCAAAACTTCGATAGGACGTCAACAAGTATATCAGATCTTAAACTACATGTGTCATTTCCAATCCATCCATCAAGAAGCAAGGCTTATACACCCCTCTTCCTACCCCCGAGAATCCTTGGGAATCCATCTCAATGAATTACATGTCTGGCCTTCCATCCACCAAGCAAGGAAATGACTGTGTATTTGTGGTCGTTGATCGATTTTTGAAGATGTCCATCCTCACAACCTACAAGAAGAATATCACAACGACAGATACTACCAATCTCTTCTTCGAATGGGTGTGGGTCCATTTTGGGATACTGCAGACCATCATCTTCAACCGAGACAACAGGTTCCTCAGCACATTTTGGTCAAGTCTCTGGTCACTGTTGGACACCAAGCTCATTAAATCCACTGCTTTCCACCCCCAAATAGAAGGTCAAACCAAGGTTGTCAATCGGATGACTGTGCACATCCTACGCATGTACAACTCTAAGCATCCATGTACATGGGATGAGATCCTCCTATATGTTCAACACAGTTACAACAAGGCTCTCCGTAGCTCCATCGGCCATAGCCCATTTTAGGTGGGGTTGGGATTCCAACCCTTGGGTCCCATTAATGTTTCACTACCTCTTTCCACCACATAGAAAAACTCTTCCCATATTCATTCTAAGACCGACAAAGCCACTAGATTCATTGAGCAGATTCAACACATCCACCAACATGTCCAGGAGATTTTGCAGAAATCCAATGCTAAGTAAAAGCAGTGCCATGATCAACAATGGGTACCACACCAGTTTTAGGTTGGAGACAAAGTCTGGTTACATTTGTAGAAGGATCTTCTCACAGGGCCCCATTGGAAGCTCTGCCCACTTCTCTATGGGCCTTACACTATCACCAAGGTTGTGGGTAGCAAAGCTTTTGAGGTCAACACTCCACCCTTCCTTGGCATGCACCCAGTGTTCAATGTGGACTTCCTTCGGCCATATTTTTCACCATTATTGGACACCTCAGAGATCACATAGCATCTGACACCAACAGATCTCAACCTTGAGTGCATAGCACAAGCATCCACTTATCAAATAGTGGAAACACAGGTCAAGGGCACTCGCCAACAAAGGATCCAACTTTATCGGATTGTCAAGGCAGGGAAACTCCTACACCAAGGCAAGTGGCTCAACCGAGGCCAAATTCAACAGAATTTTCCTCACCTAATGGGGGAACTCAACGCAATAGAGACCATTTCTTCCTAAGGGGGAGGATTGATCCAGGTGGATATTGGTGGCCACCCACCTATTCCAACTGGCTCCTCTTGTCGGTTTTAGTTCAACATGGTCTTCTGTACTTCTTTATAATTGTGGGTTCTACACGTCTGGGGATATCTGAAGCCCTACACATCATCTAGGTGGATACTAGTGGCCTCTCATCTAATCCAACTAGATTAATTTTCATGTTTTCATGTCAGCACATCTTGTTGTACTTCCAGGGTCGTTTTGGAGCCCTAAACAATGTTTTTTTTTTGGCTCGCCACAGTAAAACTATAGACGGAGTCACATTTTGATAACGTAATGTGTATTCCTATGAAATACCTTTCCAACAAGCTATCAAATTCCTAAAACGGAGGTCGTATGAAAAATTTACGACCCTAGGAAGTTGAGGTACCAACTTACCCATCGGGGCCCACATGACTTTTGGTGTTTCACGTCCTAGGGTTAGGTTTTTGGATTTGTAAGGTTTTGGTATTCATGAGTAATATCAAAAGGCCTCTGGAGCCTCATTCTAATGATCCTTCTTAGACAAATGCACGTAGCAGCCACATCTCTTCTCAGAGATAGCTACCACCATTTGAGCAAGTGTTTCAGTTTCTACAGTTTTATAGTTTCAACCTACTTCATTTATTCAATAGAAGATATTGTTCACTGGATATATGTATTGTTCTTCCTATCTTTGTGTTTATTTTATTCAATCTGTTAATCAGTTCATCCCACTCCTCAATCCAGATCACTCACAATAGAAGTAGGGAAAAGGCGGACCCAGCCTGCATAAAAAAGGGAAGAGAAAATATGGAAAACCTCAAGACAACTGGTCTAAACCATAAACAAAGAAGGACAATGGGAAGACAAAGAAAGAAACTGGGAAGTGGTGTGAGTTCCATAAGAACCCCTGCCATAACATCGTTGAATGTCGCTCAAAGCATTCATTGGTGGTTGAGGTGAAAGCCTCTTAATCAAATGTGGGCTCAGACTCTGAGTCAGAACCAGAAAAAGGGAGAAGGATCATTGACGTAGAACCCAGTGCTACTGTTGCTACCACCAAGGTCCAACCCGGTGAACCTGATGAAGTAGAGGAAGGTGAGCGACTCTTTCATTCACAAATGTGGGTGAAGGGCACTCTGATGCACTTCATCATTGATAGTGGTAGCTAGAAGAACCTCATCTCAATGGAGATCGTCAAGTGGTTAAATCTTCTAGAAACACCACACCCACAACCATACACAATTGGATGGCTCCACCAAGGGAGTGATCTCCGTGTCAGCCAATAGTATGCCTACCCTATGACATCAAGCCCTTCAAAGATGATGTATTATGTGATGTCACCCCCCTTTAAGTTTGTGATGTTATTTTGGTCCAACCTTATTTATGGAAACCTCATGTTGTATATGAGTCTAGGCCTCATAATGTTATTATTACTTTGGACAAGAAATTGTATAAGATACCCAAGGTAGTCCCACCTACTTCCATTTCCTTGATCTCTTCCAAGAAATGTAGGAAGGTCATCTCTCATACCGGGAAGTTTTTATTGTTCGTGATTCATGCTCAAAGTGAGTAGAAGGTTGCAGCCACATCCATGACCTCCATGACAAGTCTCTCCACACAACAAAAGAAAGTGGATAAGGTCATGGAAGAATAAAGAGACATCTTCTCCTCACCCACTGGGGTACCTCTGCACTATCAGGTCAAGCACTCAATCGATATGACCCCCAACACATCACTACCCAATGGGTCAGTCTATTGCCACTCTCTGTCAGAAAATGAGGATATCAAACACCGGATCCAAGTGTTTCTCGAAAAGGGGCACATCCAACCAAGCTCATCACCTTATGGAAGCCCAATAATTCTTGTGCAGAAGAAAGACAGGACCTAGAAATTTTGCATTGATTATTGGACCTTAAATAAAATCACAGTCAAGAACTGGTACCCAATTCCCTAAATTGACGATCTCCATGAGTAGCTCAAGGGGGCCAAATACTTCATTAAAATTGATGTGAAGTCTGGCTTCCATTAGGTCCTAATAGAGCAGACCGATGTATGGAAGATGGCCTTCAAGTCCAAAGAAGGTATTTTTGAATGGTTGGTCATGCCCTTTGGCTTGAAAAATGCCCCAACAACTTTCATGAGGATGATGGACAATATCTTGCGGCCTTTCACCTGTTGGGTTGTTATATTCTTTGCAGTGAAAGTCTAGTCGAGGTGGGTCGACTAACGGTCAAATTCAAGGTGGACCGACAACAAGTCGAAGGTTAAGGTTAGCTGACCGGGTAAAGTTGAAGTTGAAGGTTGAGGTTAGTTGAATGAGTAAATTTGAAGTTGAAGGTCGAGGTGGTTCGATGTGGTAAAGGCATCGACAACAAATTGAAGAGTTCAACCGAAAAAAGGTCAATAGGTGGTCATGTGGCAACTGATTGAAGACCGAATAAAGGTCGACTAGTAGTCGATGGGTAATACGACTTGGTAGTCGACTGTAACAAAATCCCTAGATTCACAGTATTTGTATCCAATGATCTGCATGGATCTGTAACAGTTTTTAGGCGCCATTTATTTAGGGTTTTTCCTACTGTAAAGCCTATAAAGAGGCATGTTGTGTTGGTTGTGGAGCCTGATTATCTTCCTAATTTAGAGGTCTTTTACTTTTAGCCATGTTTATACCCATGAAGTATTTACACCCCAGAAGTATGTACACTCTTCCACGCGGGGGAGTGCAGAGGGGGGGTACCCCCTCTGTGGGGTCCGGGGAGCCTATCCCCTCGGTTGGGGGGTCTGGGGCCAAGCGGGCCCCTAGCAAGGGTTCGGGGGCGAAGCCCCCGAAGCAAAAATTGCCTTGTAAAAGTATATTGTAATTTCATTGTAAATCTGGACCATTCATTATAAGTTCGCAGATCTAACGGTAGAGATTATGTTAGGGTTTTTTGCCCTAGAAGGCAACCCTCTTTTATGAGGGAAATGTATCGCGGCTATGGATGGTGGTGAATATTGTATTTTGAGAGAGGAGACTGTGAGAGAAAGAAGAGGAAGTTACAGCGGGTTTTGCTGTAGGTTGTATCCCTTCATTTTGTTGGATAATAATAAAGAAAGGACCTGGCAATTTCTCTGGTGGACGTAGCCCACACTAGGTGAACCACGTAAATCTGTGTCTCTCTTGTATTGTGTGTCTTCTGTGTTTTGTTTCTACATTTGTTTTATTTTATTGCTCCGTGGTCCTGTTTTTCTAACATGTTGTAAGGTCGTAAAGGATAATATTTAATATTTATATGATGAATGGCTAATCACCAAGAGTCTGTAATTTAGAGGTTGTTGGTCATGCAGATGTAAGCCAAATTGGCTACAGGGTTGTTCTTGTGAAAGGAAGAGGGTATGATGTCGATTGTGTCTTAGGTGTGGACCAAGGTTAGACATGTAACCTTTTATTCTAAATGAATAAGACAACAAGGAGAAGAACACTCAAGGAATGTTGGTTTTTCCGGTTTGGGTTTCTAGGGTAAAATCTCTGTGTAATGTGTGATTGTTGTGTCATTTACGTTCTTGATTAAATTATTCCTCTCTTCTACTAGTTTTAGTGTGGAAGTGTGCCTCATTTCCTAACATGTGGAATTGGACCCAAGTTAATCTTTGACGTGTATCATATCTTGATTTACCAATCTTGAATTTGAGATATAAAACCTAGGTACAGTAAGCGTTGTAAGTCATAAATTGTGTTAAAGATTGTGTTAAAGAATGGAGAGCAGTTTGAGAATAGAGATAGAAAAATTCAATGCTCAAAATTTTGAGCTTTGAAATCTTAAAATGGAAGATCTTCTTGTAGATCAAGAACAATGGACAACGGTTTGTCCAGGTACCCAGCCAATAGGCATGTTGACGGAAGAATGAGAGAAACACGAAAGAAGAGAAAGAAGTATGATTCAACTTTGTCTTGAAGATTTTGTATTGTTGAACGTCTCAGGTGAATATTCAGACAAGAAACTGTGGGAGAAGTTGGGAATCTTATACCAATCGAAATCTATGGTAAATAAGTTTTTCTCATAAATAAATTGCATCTTCTAAGAATGAGTGATGGAATTTCAATGACGGAGCATTTAAATGTGTTTAATACCATTTTAAGTCAATTATCGTCTGTGGATATTAAAATAACTGAGGAGGAGAAGTGTATTAACCTATTATGTTCTTTTCTAGACTCTTGGGATAGCTTAGTCATGGCTATAGAGCGTAATACAACCACACTAGCACTAGAAGACGTGGTTGCTTCTCTACTTTTAGAAGAAATGAGAAGGAATAACATGGAAGGATGGACCAAAGATGCTTTAGTGGTGAGAGGTCGACCGATTGACAGAGATAAAAGAAAAATATTCAGTAGAAAGTCCATGTCAAAGGGTAGATCTAAATCCCTGGTTCATTTGACAAGAAGATGTTGGAAATGCGATAAAGCTAGGCATTACAACAAAACACTCCAAGTTGAGGGCGATGGAAGTCGGTACAGGATCCAACGAGAAGTAGTCGACTAAGAGAAAAATGACTCCAGATAAGGGAGGCGATGTGTACCTGGCGTTGACTAGTACATAGTCAGATCAAGATGTTTGGTTGATCAACTCAAGAGTATCATATCATATGACACCACATAGAGAATGGTTCTATGAGTATGAACATTATGATGGAGGTGATGTGTTCATGGGGGACGACTCGACAACCAAAATTGTCGGATGAGGAAGAATTCGACTGATATTGCAGGATGGGAGGAAAATAACCCTTCCAGTTGTGCTACACATTCTGGGTTTGGCAAGAAACTTGATATGTGTTAGAAAGATGATTGATGTTGGAGTGCACACTCTATTTCAGAAGGATTCATGCAACATGGTCAGAGGTGTGATGGTCTTAATGAAAGGATTTCATATTGGAACCCTATACAAGTTTATAGAGATTTTTGCCTCGATTGGATGCAACAACATTGTTGTTCCTGAAGTCGACTCAACTCAGGCTGAGTCAATTCAAACCAAATCAACAAGTCATCATAAAGTCAACCTGACCATGATATGGAATGAGAAGATGGGACACATTGGAGAAAAAGGACTTCAAGCTATGCATAATAAAGGTATGGTCGAAGACTTTCCTGAGTGTAATTTAGAAGTCAAATTTTGTGAACATTGTATATATGGAAAACAAAGTCAGGTGAGGTTCCCAACTGGAGAGATAAGGGAAAATTGGATTCTAGAGTTGGTTCATACTGATGTGCTTGGACCTATTACAATGCCTTCACTTGGTGGATCCATGTATTATGTATCCTTCATAAATGATTTTTCCAGGAAGACATGGATATATTTCCTGAGGAAGAAATCAAAGGTTTTTGAGAATTCAAAGAGTTTAAATCTCTTGTAGAAAACCAGATAGATAAGAATATTAAGGTGTTGAGAATTGACAATGATGGTGAATTCTGTGGAAAATAATCTGATCAGTTCTGCAAGCAGTGTGACATAGCATGCCAAACTACCACACCATATACCCCAAAGCAAAATGGAGTTGTCAAGAGAATGAACAAAGCATTGATGGACAAGGTAAGGAGCATGCCCATTGGTGTTGGGATTGCATAAGAATTCTAGGCGAAGGAAGTGGACACTGAAAATATCTATTGAATATGTCTCATTCGTCGGCACTAGTCGACAAGACTCCAAATCAGGGATGATTTTAAGGATAGAAATTTATCTCAAAATGTATAAACCTTGGGTAATCTTACTAATCCTTAATATGTAAACTATAAAATGTTTGGTGATATTTTTGTAAACATTTTCAATTTTCTAAGGATTTTTATAGGTTGTATAAAATTTGGGCTATTTTAAAGATAAAATAATGTTGTTCTATAGAATTTGGGTGAAACATTTTTAGAAAAAATGGAAATTGGTGAATCATTTTTGGGGAAAAATCATGGAAAATTATCCCATCTACGAAATTTATCCCCTAAAACCATTTATGCTCCAAATGAGGTATGGCTAGGTAAGAAGCCTTCGGTCTCACATCTAAAAGTATTTGGTTATGATGAATTTATGCATGTTCCCAAGGAAAAGAGGAGCAAACTGGACAAGAAGGAATTCAAATGTATTTTCATTAGATACAAAGAAAGAATGAAAGGAGATAAGATCTAGGATCCTCCATCAAGGAAAACAATGTACATTAGAGATGTGGTCTTCAGAGAAGTTGGATAAGTATGAGCCTGAAGAAATTGTTCATACCAAGAATAATCCTGAGACGGTGCAATTTGAACTGAGGAACAAAGAAGATGATTCGGATGAGTCGATTGAATTAGAAGAAGAGGTGGAACAACTGAACCCGATGGTAAGGAGGTCAAAAGAGTAAGAAAACCAGTCGAAAGGTATATTCTGCTTGAATTAAGTTCTGCATTCATGTTAAATGCCACCGACGATGAGCCCAAGTTGGTTGGGGAGGAAGTCGGCTCAATAGAGGGAAAACTATGGAAGGATTCCATGGTTGAAGAGATGGAATCCTTACACAAGAATGAGACATGGTACCTAGTCAAGTTACCCAGTGGAAGAAATCTTATCGGTAGTATATGGGTATTCAAGAATAAGATGAATGCAATAGGTCAAGTTAATAAATTCAAAGCTTGACTGGTAGAAAAAGGTTATTCCCAGGTCGAAGGAGTTGAATTTGGTGATATTTTTTCCCTCATTTCAAAATTAACTTCCATTAGAGTACTAATGTCTCTGGCTACAACATTTGATCTGGAAATAGAACATATGGATGTGAAGACAACTTTCCTACATGGGGACCTGGAAGAGGAAATCTACATGAAACAACCTAAAGTTTTTGTAGTAAATGAAAATAAGGAGTTGGTATGTAAACTGAAAAAATATCCCTTTATGGTCTAAAGAAATCACTGGGGATGTGGTACCAAAAGTTCGACATATACATCCTTAGTTTTGGATTTGTGAGAAGCAAAGTTGATCACTACATATATTCCAAAGAAGAAGGTGGGCATTTCATTTATGTATCTTTGTATGTCGATGATATGTTGTTGATTGGAAAAAATATGGACGTAATAAAGGAGGTGAAGAAACAACTATCCTCCAAGTTCGACATGAAGGATCTCGGAGCAACTAATTTCATTATAAGAATGGAGATTAAGAGAGATCAAACAACTAGAAATATTTGGCTGAACCAGACAAAGTATATTGAAAAAATTTTGAAATGTTTCAACATGCATGATTGCAAACCGGTGATGGTGCCAATTCCTGTGGGAGAAAAGCTAATTGTTGAATAGTGTCGAAAGACATACGAAGAAATAGAGGACATGGAATGTGTTCCCTATGCAAGTTTTGTTGGTAGTCTAATGCATGTGATGGTCTGCACTCGAACAAATATTTCCCATGCAGTGGGAGTGTTGAGCGTATACATTTCAACACCCGGGAAGGAGCACTAGACAACTATCAAGAGAGTATTCATGTATCTGTGAGGAACAAAGGATTATGCTATATACTACCAAGGAAAACCTAGAAGTGACAATGGTAAATTAAATATACATGGATTTGTCGACGCTGACTGGGTAGAGATCTGGATTGATGGAGTTTGACCAGTGGATATGTGTTCAAGATGTTCGGTGGAGAAATCATCTAGATGAGTAAGTGATAGGTGATTGTATCCTTGTCAACAACAAAAGATGAATACATGGAAGACACTCATGGAAGCAAAGAAGTAGTATGGTTGCAAAGGCTATGTTTAGGAATCAGGTTTGAGTAGAGAGCTATGAAGATAAGTTGCAACAATCAAAGCACAATATTTATGTAAAACAACCCAACTTATTATTTGAACACTAAGCACATTGATGTATAATACCATTTGATAAGAGATATGGTGGAAATAAACAAGGTGTTGCTGGAGAAAGTAGACACACTAGAAAACATAGAAGACTCGTTGACCAATTCTATGAGTTTTATGAAGTTCTCTTGGTGCAGAGAGGTAATGGGCATTGTTGCCCAGGGTCTGTGATCGAAAGTTCAAGAATCTCCTAGTTTCAGCAAAGAAGAAAACAAGAGGGAGAATTTTGGGTTTTTATACTCTTTGCAGTGAAAGTCTAGTCAAGGTGGATCGATTGATGGTCGAATTCGAGGTGGATCGATAGAAATTCGAAGGTTGAGGTTAGCCAACCGGGTAAAGTCGAAGTCGAAGGTTATGAGGTTAGTTGATCGGGTAAATTCAAAGTCAAAGGTCAAGGCAGTTCGATGTGGTAAAGGCATCGACAACAAATCAAAGAGGTCGATAGGCAGGTGTGTGGCAATCGACTGAATTTCGATATTTAGTTGATGGGTAATATGACTAAAATAGAATCCAGAGATTCACAGGATTTGTAGACAATGATTTGAATGGACTTGTAATTGTTTTTGGGCGCCATTTCTTTAGGGGTTTTCCTACTATAAACCCTATAAAGAGGCGTGGTGTAAGGCTGTAAAGGCTAATATTGAATCTTTAGATGATGAATGGCTAATTTCCAAGAGTTTGTAATTTAGAGGTTGTTGGTCATGCAGATGTGAGACAAATTGGATACAGGTTTGTTTTTGTGAAAGAAAGAGGGTATGATGTTGATTGTTTCTTAGGTGTGGAACAAGGTTAGACATGTAACCTTTTATTCTAAATGAATCATACAACAAGGAGAAGAACACTCAAGGAATGTTGGTTTTCCCAGTTTGGGTTTACAGGATAAAATCTTTGTGTAATGTGTGATTGTTGTGTCATTTAGATTCTTGTTTAAAGTCTTCCTCTCTTCTTATAGGTTTAGTACATAAGTGTGTCTCATTTCCTAACATCACAATTTATTTTGTGGTGGTGTATTTGTATTACATCCTTATATTCAACAAGAGTTGGGCAGAATAGTTGCAGCGTATTCAACAGGTTTTGCACACTCTACGACCACACAAGCTATATGCAAATTTGGAAAAATGATCCTTCGGCATGAACATGGTACAGTACCTAGGTTACATTGTTGATGAGTATGGGGTGCATGTCTATCCATCCAAGATCCAGGTCATCCATGACTGACCATCCCCGAACACACTCACTGAAATTCAGAGCTTCTTAAGCCTTGCCAATTTCTATCGTAGGTTCTTATTGGGATTCTCCCACATTCCATGGGACCTTATCCAAGTGACTAGGGGCGGTGGCAAGGAAAAATTCATGTGGGGCCAATTGCAATAGAAAAAATTCAATGATTCAAAGCAATGCTTGTGATCAGCCCCAATTCTCTTATTACCCGACTTGAAACAACCTTTTGAGATTGAGATAGATGCTTTACACTATGTTGTGGGCACAATTATCACTCAACATGGACATCTCATGGCCTATCATAGTGAGACACTATTAGATATTGTCCATAAGTACCCCACTTACAACAAAGAAATGTACTCCGTTTTCCAAGCCTGCTACTAATGGAGGCATTACATTCTCGGGAAGGAGACAATCATCCACACTAATCATAAGCCTTTACAGTTCATCCAGACACAAGGAAAATTACAGAATGACCTCCATCATAAGTGGTCCACATACTTGTAGCAGTTCCATCTCAACATCAAGTATAAGATAGGGAGCACCAACCACGTCAATGATTTCCTTAGTCGACCTCCAGTTGCAACAGTAACCATGGTGCTACACTCTTGTATACATGATACCTTTGGATGGCCCCAACTCTATGAGAGGGATCCTGACTTTTCCACTACTTACCATATGTTGGGCACAAACAAAAATGCCACTAATTTCCATCTTCAGGATGGTTTGTTGTGCCATCTGGGTCATATCTGCATCCCATCAAGTGAGCGAGTGAAGTTGATTTGGGAATCTCACTACAGTTGAGTGGAAGGACACTTTGGCATAGAAAATATAGTGGCAATGTTGAAACAACATTTCTATTGGCCAAAACTTTGACAGGATGTTAGCAAGTATATCAGGTTATGCACAGCCTATACCAATTCAAAACCGACCATTAATAAAAAAGGCATGTACACCCCTATTCTTACTCTCACGAGCCTTAGGAATCCATCTCTATGGAATACATGTCGGGCCTTCCTTCAACCAAGCAGGAAAATGATTATGTTTTCATGGTTGTTGATTGATTTTCCAAGATGGTGATTATGGTCTCCTGCAAGAAGAACATCACAACGGAGGCCACTTCCAAGCTCTTCTTCGAACGAGTGTGGGTACATTTTGGGATACCACAAACCATCATCTCCGATCGAGACAAACGGTTCCTTATCACATTTTGGTCGAGCCTCTAGTCATGGTTGGACACCAAGCTCAATAAATCCATGACCTTCCACCCCCAAACAATTGACCAAATCGAGCTTGTCAACAGGATGATCATGCATATCTTGTGCATGATAGTCTTCCCTATGTTCAACATAGTTACAACAGATCCATACATAGCTCAACTGTCCACAACCCCTTTCAGGTGGGACTGGGATTTCAACCATTGGGTCCCATGGATGTTGCACTACCCCTTGCATCCAAATAGGCATAATCATCCCATGCTCAAACCAAATCCGAAAAATCCACCCGATTCATTGAATGAATCCAACACAACAGCCAACAGGTTCATGATATTTTGCAGAAGTCCAATGCCATTATCAACATCGAGTGACCCACAAGTTTTAGGTGGGAGATAAAGTTTAGTTGCATTTGCAGAAAGAACACCTTACAAGACCCCATCGAAATATTCATCCACTCTGCTATGGAACTTACACCATCACCAAGGCTATGGGTGGTAATTCTTTTGAGCTCAACATTCCCCCCTTCCTTGGCTTTCACAAAGTGTTTAATGTGGACCTCCTTCGACTATACTTTCCACCATTATTGGAGACCTCATAGATAGAAGAATAGTTGCCACTAACATATATCAACCCTAACTACATGGAACATGAATCCAATGATCATATTGTGGACACATAGGTCAAGAGTACTTGCCAATAGAAGTTCCAACTTTAACGTGTTGCCAAAGCGGGGAAACTCCTGCATCAAGGCAAGTGGCTCACTCGGGGCCAAATTCAGTAGAAATTTCCTCATCTAATGGGGGAAATCCATGCAATGGAGACCATTTATTCCTAAGGGGGGAGGATTTATCTAGGTGTATATTGGTGTCCACCCACGTCTTCCAATTGGCTCACATAAAATTTTCATCTTGGTAGTTTTTTTGTAGCTTTTTGGGTCCTAAAATTCTAGGGTCGTTTTATGGCCTTAAACAACATTTTTTGGGCTCGCCACAATCACACTATGGAATAAGTTAGAGTGTGAAGAAAAAATGTGTATTCATCAGATAGACCTTTCTAACGGGCTATTGTGTGCCTAAAATGGAGATCGTATGCAAAATTTACGACACCGGGAAGTTGACGTACCAACTACCCAATCGGGGCCCACATGACTTTTGGCGCTTCATCTCCTAGGGTTAGGTTTTTTTATGTCTGGGGTTTATGATTACTTATTGGTGCTAAAAAGGCATGGAGGCACATTGTAATGTGCTCATGCAAATGTGCATAACCACCGCATCTCTTTTCAGAGATTAGCTACCACCATTCAAACAAGATTTTTTCATTCTGCATTTTACAGTTTCAACAGATTTCTTTATTGAATAGAAGCTAAGTTTCACTGTATATCTGTTATTTTTTTCTATATATCTATGTTATATATCTTTGTTTCATTTCGTTCCTCTCATAAATACGGATCATCACAGAGCGTGGTGAAATCTCAAAAATTGACTAAGTATCAAGACATCACGGAGCACGGTGAATGATTTGAATTTTTCTAAGTATGAGGAATCGGTCAGATGGACAAAGCCACGGATATAGACAAGTGAATTGGGAAAATTCCTTAGCCCATAGTGAAATTCTTGGAAAAGTTTCTAATTATGGGTGTAAAATGAAGGTGGTGGAACGTGAGCGTGCATTTCGTAGGACACAAAAAAGTAACATGAATGGAGAATGGGTTATGAACCCACAACAAACTTAAGAAATTTCTGAGTATGGGTGAACCATTTTGACGGTTGATATTGAATCAGAGTCCAGATTGAATGTTTGTTGAGTATTAGGGTCGTTTTGAGTGTTTCAGTGGCCAACAATAATAGACCAATGGTTAATATTAAATCCGAAGGAATGATCATACAGACCCTAGGAGTTGAATATATGTTGCATGTGCTAATGGATATCCTTTCCTAGATGATATTCGTTTCCTTTCCCATGCCATCAATAACTTTATGCTCAAGACTCATAATTGAGCATGAGAATAGTCGTTGAAAAGGTTGTGGATAGATGAGTCCATGTATTCACTCAGAAATGCAAATGGGGCAGTAAAAATTCACAAGAAATCATAAATGATATTTATGGTGCATTTAAACAACATAATGGTGCATAAAATGATTGATTTGTTAAATTATCATGGTTTAACAAATCCTATTGCATGCACATTTTGTAGAACTAAGGGTACATTTAGAACCAAGAAGAATTCAACAGAGAGATCAAAGACCAAAAGCATAGAAGATGCACATAGAACCTACAACTATGAAGATGAAGTCAGGGGGATAAGTGTGAGCATGGATAATCCAAGGACAAAATCCAATGGGCATGGAAAAGGTAAATAGGAGAGCATGGATTTGGTGGAGACTATTAAGAGACTTCAAAGAGATGTGAAAATCTATAAGGTTGATAATGAGAGACTTATGGTGGCTAAGGAGAAACAAGATGGCTTCAACATCAAGCTATTGCAGAGATTCGACATAATATAAAAGAAAATGGATAAGAAGATAGAATCAAGCAAGTCCAGGAGTCATAGATCTCCTTCTAGAATGGAATAATTTAGAAGTGTTGGTAGACATAATCACCACTCACCAAGGAACTCAACTAGAAGGGAATACAACAATCCAAGTATATATCATGTTAGGAAGCATAAGAGGAGGTTTGGAGCGGATGAACTACAAGGATAAATGAATAAGATTAAACCTCCTACCTTTTATGGTGAGCACAAGAAATATGAAGATGCAGAGACTTGGTTGTTGGGAAAGAGGAGATACTTTCAGTTGCACAATTATTCCTCACAGGAAGAAGGAAGAATTTCCATTTATCAGCTAAATGGAAAAGCATAAATGTGGTGGGACCATCTTATGTAAGTACAACACATTGATGAGAAGAAGATCACTTAGAGGAAGTTCAAGAATTACTTTCAGAATAAATAATTGACCAAGAGTTTTTATGATACGAAGATGAAGGAGTTATTTGATCTCAATCTTGGGAGTATGACCATGGATGACTATGAAATGATATTTTTAGAACTATTGAAGTATGTTTAGTGGACTTCCATGGACATTTAGTGACATGATACAGTATGATGATCCTAAGGCGCTGGACGAAGCAATAAGGTGAGCCAAGTGCCTCTATGATCAACATAGAGGAATGCCAACTTTCCAAAAGGCTTGGGAAGATGAGAAGAAGTAGCATAGGAAGAAGGGGAACAAGCTACCATTATTCATAAACAATTATCAAGGGAAGCCAAATCCAAATGATCCCAGAATGATAGAAACATTGGGGAAAAGAACAAGGAAACCACCTATTTAATGTTGGGGTTGTGAGGGAGATCACATGTATAGAGATTTCCCTCACAGAGGTGAAAAAGTGAGGAATATTCACAATGTACAACATGATGATACAATTGAGGACATGGGAAAAATCATGACAAGGTTCGATGCATCCATGGACACCAAGCAAGATGAATTTCAGTCTCACATGATTGAAGTGGAAGGTAAGATCAATTATCAACCTATTGTTATTTTAATTGATTCATGAGCTAGTCATAGTTATATAGATCCTAAGTGGGTGGAAAGATTTCATTTGTCAAGAAGAAAACTTGGAAAATATTGACTAGTTTAGTTAGCTACAAGAGCTAAAAGAATAATTAATGAGATGGTTAAGGAATTTCCAATGGACATGAATGCACTGAGCACAAAGGAAAATTTGAATATCATACCTTTGGCTTCATATGATTTCCTAATTGGTATGGATTGGTTGGACAAGCATCATGCAATCCTAGACTGCTATAATAAATCATTTACTTTCTTATATGAGGAAGAGAACTTAAGGAAAATTCAAGGAATTCCAAGGGTAGTAACCATGAGAGAAATTTCAGCCTTGCAACTGAAGAAAATATTTAGGAAAGGTTGTCAAATATTTGTAGTGCATATGGAATAGAGACCTAAGGGTAAAGTACCAAATATTGTAGACTATGCAGTCCTAAAATCATTTGAATATGTATTTAAAAATATATCGGGGTTTCCACCAAATATAGATATTGATTTCTCTATTAATTTGATGCATGGAGTAGTCCATGTATCCAAGAATCCTTACAGGATGAGCACGCTGAAGTTGAAGGAATTACAAATGTAGCTTGAGGAGATTTTGAAAAAGGGATATATATGCCCAAGCGTATCACCTTGGGGTGCCCTAGTATTATTTGTTAAGAAGAAATATGGTACCTTGAGGTTATGCATTGACTTCAGGCAGATGAATAAAGTGACTATGTAGAACAAGTATCATTTTCCAAGGATAGATGATATTTTTATCAGCTAAAAGATGAAAAGATATTCTCCAAGATTGACCTCAGGTCAAGGTATCATTAGGTGAGAATAAAAGAAGAAGATATTAACAAGACTTGTTTCACTACGATGTATGGCCATTATGAGTTTATAGTGGTGCCATTTGGGTTGTCAAATGCACCAAATCTCTTTATGTATTTGATGAATGAAATTTTCAGAAACTACTTAGATAAGTTTGTCATTGTGTTCTTGGATGACATTATTATCTACTCTAAGTCTAAAGAAGATCATGAGAAACACTTGAGGATGGTTCTACAAGTATTGAGGGAACATCAGTTGTATCAAAAATTGAGCAAGTGTTCATTTTATCAGAGTTAGATACATTATTTTGGGCATATCATCTCAGAGGAAGGGATAGCAATAGATCCTGAGAAGATAAAATCCATTGAGGGATGGCTAGTACCAAATAATGTCTCAGAGGTGAGATCATTCATGGCACTTGCAAGGTACTATAAAATATTTATTCAAGGGTTTTTTAAATATTTCTCGCCCAATCACTTCTTTGCAAAGGAAGGGTGTGAGATTTGAATGGATTGTTGATTGTGAAAGGATTTTTTAGCACTTGAAGAAATTATTGATAAGTTCACCAATCCTACTTTTTGTTGATCCAAATGAATATTTCATTGTGTGCACCGAAGCATGCAAGGAAAAACTTGGTGGAATCCTTAGTCAAGATAGGCATGTGTTATGATATGACTCGAGAAATTTAAAAGAGAATGAGAGAAACTATGCCACTCATGGTTTCAAATTGGAAACCATAGTGCATGCCTTGAATATGTGGAGGCACTACTTCATGGGAAGAAGATTTGAGCTAAGAACAGATCATAGTGGTCTGAAATATTTGTTTGGACAACCAACTTTGAATGCAAGACAAAGTGGATGGATGGAATTCCTTATTGAATATGACTTTGATATTAAGCATACCAAAGGCAAGGAGAACAAGGTGGCAGATGCACTCAACAAAAGGGTGGATTAGATGCATGCTACAATTATTATCATGTACAAATCTGATTCGAAGGATAAAATTTTGGAAGCTGTAAAATAGGATCAACATTATATGAAGACAAAAGAAAAATTACAACAAGGCAATAATCAACATAAAATGTAAGATTATGAGATAAAGGAGGATGGAATCCTCATATACAGGGGCATATTTTATGTTCCTACTTCTCAGGAGCTGAAGAATCTGGTGCTAAAATAAATTCATAGTGTGCCTTATGTTGGACACCCAAGGTACGAGAAAACAATTGCAGCTATCAAGAGACAATATTTTTTCCCTGGTATGAAGAAAGAGGTGGTTAACTATATTTCTAGATGTTTGAAATTTCAGAAGGTCAAGGTCGAGCACATACATCCAACTGGTACCATTTCCCATCCCTGAGTGGAAATGGGAAGTGATGACAATTGATTTCATCATCAAGTTTCCCATAATAGTAAAGAACCATGATTCCATCATGGTGGTGGTGGATAAGCTCACTAAAGCTGATAATTTTATTCCAGTGAAACTCACTCACAAGGAAGC
This sequence comes from Picea engelmannii, assembly GCA_009831015.1. Lineage (NCBI taxonomy): Eukaryota > Viridiplantae > Streptophyta > Pinopsida > Pinales > Pinaceae > Picea > Picea engelmannii. The sequence continues at coordinate 759,771 of ML777078.1, read as the reverse complement.
TATCATTGTCGATATTTATATGAAGGAAATTGTTAGGCTGCATGGTGTGCCTAAGCTAATTGTTTCTGACAGAGATCCCAAGTTTATATCAAACTTTTGGAAGGAATTATTTAAAGGATTCAGGACGAGTCTAAATTTTAACACAACCTATCATCCAGATTCAGATGGGAAAACATAGATGGTCAATTAGGTGATTGAAGATATGCTAAGGATGCATGTGATGGATAAACCATCAAACTGGGAAGATTTTATACAATTGGTTCAATTTGATTACAATAATAGGTATCATACATCTTTGAAGATGAGCCTATTTGAGGCATTATATGGTAGAAAGTGCAATACACCAGTGAGCAGGGACAAGCCAATAGATAGAGCAGTGGTTGGGATAGAATTGCTAAGGGAAATGGAAGAACATATAGTGAAGATAAAATATAATTTAAAGGCTTCCCAAGATAGGTAGAAAATATATGGAGATAAGAGCATAACTCACAAAGAGTTTAAAGTGGGTGACCATGTGTTCTTAAAAGTGAAGGACAAGAGAAGTTCCCTGAAGTTGGGAAACTGTTCAAAACTTGCAGCTAGATATTGTGGAACCTTAGAAATCTTGGAGAGGATTGGTCTTGTTGCATACATGCTTGCACTACCTACATCCATGTGCATCCAAAATAAATTCCATGTGTCTTTTATTAACAAGTGTGTACTTGATGTTAATCATGTAATTGATTGGAATGTGGTTTAGGTGGAGAAAGAAGGAGACTTTCAAGTTCATCCAATGTGCATATTAGATTAAAAAGTCAAGTTTCTCCAAAATCGAGAAATAGGACTGGTAAAGGTCTAGTGGACCTATTATGGTATTGAAGTCGCAATCTGGGAGCATGAAGATTCCATGTGGGAAGAGTACTAACATATTTTTGAAGAATTTTGAATATTTGAAAGGTACGCGTGTATATAATGCACCAAGGATAATGCATAAATAGGGGGGGGATGTAATAACCCTAGGATGAACCCCAATTGTCAATGTACATATAGGCTGGTGATCCAGGATACTTTGGGCCATAATTCCTTTGTAAATAAGTTTTGAGGTCAGAGTGCCTATGTGATTAATAGTTTGGAAAGCCTGGATGCTAAAAGGSCAGYAAGCCTATCATTGTAATATGTAATCAAACTCACATTATTAATAAAAATACATCATTTTTGCAAACCAAATAGACAAAATAGTATGGGGGGCTAGAACTCCACTAGAAGGGAAAGGGAGTTAAGGGTCTAGGAAGAGGGGCTAAGCCAAGGGGGCTTAAGCCCAAGGGAATATTATATTAATATTTCCTTAATTCTAAATTATATGATATTTTTAGCCTAAGTTCCAATGATGAGAAGTGTATCACCCAAGTGGGGGCAAGTGGGGACAAGGTAGTTCCCAACATGACACGTGTTAAGTTGGGAACACACAAACATAAAGTTGGGAAATAGTGTATTTTCCATCATTCTTCCTATCATTCTCTCAATATTCATTGATTATTCTCACACTGACTCTTTCCATTGTACCTTCCATCCATGTTTGGTACTGAACTTTGGGATCTTGGAGTGGATTGTAATCAATTAATTTGGTTAGTTTGAGGAGAATAAGTGGGTTGTCAAGCCCGTGTGCATTCTGAAGAAGCAGGTTTTAAGGTCTGTGTGCATTCTGAAGAAGTGGTTTGTCAGACCCATGTGCATTCTGAAGAAGCAAGTTGTCAAGCTCATGAACATTCTCTCCATGTGAGAGAATTTTTGGGAATTTTTTTCCCTGTGCGATGGGAAATAACTACATGGCTTTGAGACTTTCTATCTGACATGTTGTTGAAGCCCTGGAAGGGAAGTGCGACAAATAAAGGACTATTGAGTAGAGAATAGTTAAACTTGTTGGGGTGGGATAAGACATGGGAAATGAGAGGTTGTAGGCTAGTTGCAGCAGTTGGCACCTTGACTTGAGTTTTATTGTGCTAGATAGACTTTATCCTGGGCTAGGAATCCTTTCCAGATGGAGTTCTAGCGTCAACGTGGCGGTGACCTGCTGTTGAGAGTTTATGAGCAACAAATTCTATGGTTGGGAGGAAATTCTAAGTTATGCATGTTGTTGGTGGAATTATTAAAAAGATAAGTGTCATTGTAACTATTTTTTTATGCTATTACTGTGTGAATGCTTATGTAAAACTTTTTATTTTTTTACTATACATGTTTATGCATGAATTGTATGATGTTTTCCTTCCATAATCGTTGCATATGCAGAGCATGCCATTAATTAAATGGTATCAAAGACATAAATTTTGTGTGTGGCATGGCCCAGCTTGGGCTGGGGTTGTTACAATGTGGTATTGGAGCTAAGAATAGAGATAACACAACTCAACTAGGTGGCTGAAAATGTTACTTGTGGTATCAAAGCCGTAGGCGGAAGAATTCAGAGGGAATTCAAAAATGTGATTGTGACATAAGTTGGGTTTTTACGTAGCGTGGCCCAACCTAGGTGGCTAGGGATGTTACAATCTCTGTAAAAATTTAAAAAGGGCATATTTAGGCTTTATACCTCTAGATCTGACAGAAATGGTCATGTATTGGGAAAAAAACATTTTCGAGTGAAATAATGTTCCTGATTGAAATGAGTGCTCTAGATGTAATGGAATAGTCCACTCAACCTAGAAAATTATGGAAATGAAAAAAACTAGATATGCGATAACACGACTTCATGATCTAGATCTACAATGGGAGCAGGTCTTCAAATGTGCTCTGATACCATGTTCGACAACACAGGTATTCCAATAGAGGATGAATACCTTTAGTAACCACTCACACAACTAGATCAAATATCAACACACTGATGTTTTTACCTGGTAAAACCCATGTGGGGAAACATCCACGACCCTAGCCAATGCAACCACTTGAGGCAATTTATTAATGAAAAAGAAAATATATTACAGAGAGATTCTCACAATTGATCATCGAAAAATGACCCTCCATGCTCTTTAAATAGAGATCATGGACCAATCAAGTGTTAATCCATGGATCAATGTAGTTTTTAAGATCGAGGAGAATATCAATTGTCATATCACTCTATGTCGGGAGCATATCGTGACCTTCGGATTACAAATGTATACTAATGCATACTAAAGAAACACACTTTATCCTAACACCACATTAGACCAAGATGATCTTAAATAACTCCTAAATCTCTAAATATCCTAACACTAAATTCCCTAGTTCCATGCCCATTGGAAAATTTTCATCAACAATTTATGGGTGAGGAGGTGTGTCAATAGCATGAATAACAAGTGTGTTAAGCTAATTAGAGGTTTCTTTCTCATAATCTCCTTTTACTTTGATATCAACATTTACTTTAGTTTCCTCGTCTTTATTCTTCATTTGTTCTTCTTTCATAAATCTCTCGGCTTTAGCTTCTTCTTTATTTCAATTTATGGAGCTTACGATCAATTTTTTCAACCAATGTTTCAAGCTTCTCATGAAAATCCCATCATCATGGACCACTAACTGCTAAAAAGAGAAGGTGGCAGAGGCCAATCAGATATAAGGTCACATGATAAATATAAAATAAAAACTTATTTGTCTCATATATATCATATTGGCTTTGGAAACAAAGATAATTCGTAAGACCATTCATCCAATTAAGTAACCAAAGGAACTCTAGGATTCTTCTTTCTTTCTTCTCTTATCATCCAATCTCTACTATTCTACTTCCTTGGCTACCAATTGCAACTTGGCTTCATCTTCTTTATTCTTTTCCTCGGCTACTAATATAGCCTTGGCTTCCTCATATAACTTTTTCCTCACTTGTTTTGATGCTTCATCTGCCTTCGTTTTCTCCTTAACTACTTTCTCATTTGCATCAAACTTATTATTTTGTTCTTCTTGTTGTTTCTTTCTCAATTTATCTTCTCACCTTCTCTTTTTTTGTTGTATTCTATCCAAAACTTCTTCATAGGAGGTTCCCCTCATTTTCATTTATTCTTCCTCACAGTCTTTATGATCATAAGTCCATGTGTACTTAACTTGATTATTGTGGTTTGATACCACCTTATTTGGATCATACCTCCTAAACATCTCTATAAGTTTTAAACCTATGAAGTACAACAATGCATATAGATTCTTAAGCAAAATAGAAATTAATCAATGGCTCATTCACATAGTATAGAGAGATTTATACCGGAAACCCTCAAGCGGGAAAACCTTTCTTATTTCATTATATCAAATTTCACCATTCACCATACAATTTACACAATGTTTTTAGGTATTCCATAGATACCAAACCCCTAATCCCTTAATTCAGGATTAATTTAGAAAACCGCTAAAAATAGCAAAAACCGCCCAAAAACAAATTTCGGGGTGTTGCCCTGAACGTTGCGCATAGCTAGGGGGGCCATACCTAGCCCCCCTTAGGACACCCCTAGGAAGCGTCTGACGCACACAACACAAATATCACTACTACGATGGATCGTCAGACGCAGTTGTCGAATCTGACACACCCACACACACACATGCAAAGAATATAACACATACCCAACATTCTCCCACTTGTTGTTTTCTTTGCATCCAAGGGTCCACGGGATTATATATAGTCAACAATCCAAGGAAACAATGCCCATTGTTACTCTACACCAAGAGAAATTTTATGTGCTCACTAACTTTGTCAATGAATCTGCAACATTCTTCAAAGTGTCAACCTTTTCCAGTAACACCTTCTTTTCCTCAACCATGTCTCTCACAAAGTGATACTGAACATCAATATGCTTTGTCTTCGAATGATAAGCTGGGTTATTTGCCAGGAAGATTGCACTCTGACTGTCACAATCTAATCTCACTACTTGTTGTACCAACCCAATACCTAAACACAATTTCTGTAACCATATTGCTTCCTTTCTTGCATGAGTGGTTGCCATGTATTCAACTCCTGTAGTTGAGAGTGCCACTACAGTCTGTCTTTTTCTCATCCAACTGATTGCTCCTCCAAATAGGTTAAACACATACCCACTTGTATATCTTCTGTGATTCATATCTCCAAACCAGTCTACATCAACAAACCCATGTATGTTCACCACTCTGTCAAATCCTAGTCTTCCTTGGTAGCACAATCCATAATTGGTCGTGCCACGCAAATACCCGAAGACCCTCTTTACTATTGTCCAATGCTCCTTCCCTGGTTTTGACATATACCTACTCAAAACTCCCACTGCATGTGCAATGTCTGGTCTAGTACAGACCATTGCATACATCAAACTGCCAACTGCACTGGCATACAAAACATGGGACATGTCCTCTTCTTCTTCCTATGTCTTGGGACACTGATCTGCAGATAACTTTACACCTATAGGAATAGGAACTTTGACCGGTTTACTTCCATGCATATTAAACCTCTGCAATATTGTCTCAACATATTTTCTCCGATTCAACCAGAGTTTCCTGTTAGCACGATCTCTTTTAATTTCCATTCCCAGAATGAAGTTAGTAGCACATAGATCCTTCATGTCAAATTTGGAGGATAGTTGTGATTTCACCTCCTTGATAACATCCATGTTATTTCCTACCAACAACATGTCATCAACACACAACACTACATAAATGAAGTGATTACCAACCTGCTTGGAATATACACAGTGATCAGCCTTGCTTCTCCCAAATCCCAATCCAAGGATGTATGTATCAAACTTTTGGTACCACATCCTAGGTGATTGCTTCAGACCATATAGTGACTTCTTTAGCTTATAAACCATCTCTTTCTTTCCCTTCACTACAAAGACTTCTGGTTGCTTCATGTATATTTCTTCTTCCAGATCCCCATTTAGGAATGTTGTCTTTACATCCATCTATTCCACTTCAAGATCAAAAGCAACAACAATAGATAAAATAAATCTAATAGAAGTTAACTTAGCAATAGGATAAAAAATCTCACCAAATTCAATTCCCTCTACCTGGGAATAACCTTTTTCTACTAGCCGAGCTTTGTATTTCTCCACTTTTCCTTCTGCATTAAACTTCTTCTTAAACAACCATTTTCTACCAACAGATTGTCTTCCAGCTGGAAACTCAACTATGTCTCGTGCCTCATTCTTATCCAAGGCATCCATTTCTTCAACCATGGCCTTCTTCCATAGTTTACTATCCTCTGAATTCACTGCTTCCCTGACAGTTTAGGGATCATCATCAGTAATAGATAAAGCAAAATTGGAACAAAAATCAGGTGGACTATACCTTTCTGGTTGCCTTCTTTCTCTCACTGATCTCCTCAATACTGGGGTATGAGGTTCTTCTTCTTCTTATGTTGCTTCATCTTCTTCAGATGATTCAAATTTTGCATTATCCAACTCTAGCTCTATTTTCTCAAGTTCTTCTGGCCTTGGTAGGAATTCTTGTTTGGAAACATCTTTTACCTCTCGGAAAACAACATCTCGACTGTAAACAGTCTTCTTGGTTTCTGGGTTCCAAATATTATAACCTTTCACACCATATTTATAACCAATAAATATACACTTTTCAACCTTTTTATCCAGCTTACTCCTATTTTCCTTTGGAACATGTACATAAGCATCACAACCAAACACTCTAAGATGTTGAAGAGAGGGTTTCTTTCCAGCCCATACCTCGTGTGGAGTTTTATTATCCAATGTTGATGAGGGTGATCGATTGACCAGGTAACATGTTGTACCCACTGCCTTTGCCCAGAATTCTTGTCCTAACTCGGCACCATTGAGCATGCTCCTTTCTTTTTCCATCAGTGTCATGTTCATCCTTTCTACAACTCCATTCTACTGAGGAGTGTATGGAGTAGTCTTTTGCCTTGCTATACAACACTTCTTACAAAAAAATTCGAATTCATTTCCACAGAATTATCCACCATTATCTATTCTCAATACCTTTATTTTCTTCTCTGTTTGATTTTCTACCAGAGCCTTAAACTCTTTAAATTTATCAAATACCTCAAATTTATTTCTAAGAAAATAAATCTATTTGTTCCTTGAGCAATCATCTATGAATGAAACATAATACACAGACTTACCTAGTGATGGAACAGGCACAGGTCCAAACACATCATTGTGTATCAACTCTAAGATCCCCTTTGCTCTTGTAGCACCATATGGGAATCTTACTTGATTTTGTTTACCATATAAGAAATGTTCACATAAATCAAAATCCAGAGTGCAATTAGCCATAACTTCAACCATACCTTTACCGTCTAGTGTTTGAAGGCCCTTTTCTCCAATATGCCCCAGTCTTTGATGCCACAACATGGTCTTCTTTTCTGGGACAATATTGATCTTGTCTCCTTCATTTCTCTGCTCAGAGACAATAGAATTGTTACACCCATTAGTATAAGTGCTTCCCAACAACTTGTACAGAGTTCCACATCGAACTCCCCTCATCAACACCATTGCTCCTCGTGCCATCTTGCAAGTGTTCTTTCCAAATACAGTATTCACTCCTGCATAATCCAACTTGCTTACAGATATTAGGCTCCTGGCTAGTTTTGGAATGTGAAGAACCCCATGGAGTGTTATAATCCTTCCATCTTTTAGTAGCAACTTAACCCTTCCACGTCCCAAGATTTTTTCTGTCGTGTCATCTCCTAGGAATACATCACCACCATCATATTTTTCATATTCAGAGAACCACTCCCTGTGAGGAGTCATGTGGTATGACACACCTAAGTCGATCAACCATACATCATGGTATGCATGTGTACCTATATATTCCAAGTAAACATCACCTCCTTCTTTAGTGGAGTTTTTCACCTCTGTGGAAGAGGTACTATCAGATCCCTTTGGTTTTTCAACCTTCTTAGACTTGCAATCTTTCTTATAATGCCCTGTTTTACCACACTTCCAACATTTCCTCAAATATTTTCCTAGAGACTTAGATCCACCTGTAGATTTATATCTCCCCCCAGAAGACTTACCAGGATTCCTGTCTTGGGTACGACCTCTTACAAATAAAGCATTTGTGTTATGACCATCCATGATTTTCCGCCTCATCTCTTCAGATAACAAGGATGCAACTACATACTCATACTTCAATGTAGATTGAGTGGTACTACCTATTGCTACAACCATATTATCCCAAGAGTCTAGCAAAGAACATAACAAAGTAATACACTTATCTTCTTCTGCAATCGTAATATTAACAGAGACAATTTGACTTACTAGAGTATTAAAGGCATTTAGATGTTTTGTCACAGAATCTCCATCTTCCATCCTAAGATGATACAACTTCTTTCAAAGAAACAACTTGTTTACCAGGGACTTTGATTGATATAAATTACCCAACTTATCCCATAGTTCCTTGGCTGTATATTCTCTTGAGACATTCAAAAACACTGAATCTACCAAGTAGAGTTGAATAGTACTCCTTTCTCTTCTGTCCAAATTCTCCCAATATTCCTTTGACATACCAATAGGTGGTGTACTGGTAGTTTGTGTACTATTAGGTTGTGTACCAATAGCCTGTGTTCTAGTAGACGGTGTACCAATCTCCTTCTTCATCCTCTGGCTCAGATTCTTCCTCCTGTCACCCTTGGACATGTTCTTCATCTGCATCATCCAAGCCTGATTCTTCATTGTCTCTGTGACTGGTGTTTCCATGACATTCTTCATCTACTTTAACATCTATGCAGTCAACCATTCTATGCAGCCTCTTGTTGTAGCATCTGTAGCCTTTGCTATCTGCAGCATACCCTAGAAAAATTCCTTCATTAGCCCTGTCATCATACTTACCCAGATTCTCATCATTATTCTTGATGTAACATTTGCTTCCAAAAACCTTGAAGTGCTTAATAGTGGCAGGTCTTCCAAACCATAGTTGATATGGAGTCTTATCACTGTTTGGTCTCAAATGTGCTTTATTAAGAATGTGCACAGCTGTATGAATTGCTTCTACCCATAAGCTTTGAGAAATATCCTTTTCCTTCATCATTGACCGTGCCATTTGCTGGACTGTTCTATTCTGTCTTTCCACGACTCCATTTTGCTGAGGCGTTCCTGCGATTGTGTATTCTTTTCTGATGCCATGCTCATCACAGAAATCTTTGAATTGCCTTAAGCTGAACTCTCCTCCTCTGTCAGATCTGATAGCTTTTATTTTCCTTCCAGTCTGATTTTCAGTCAACGCTTTGAAGTGTTTGAATTTGGCAAATGCTTCAGATTTCTCTTTGAGGAACGCCACCCATGTCAATCTGGAATAATCATCAATAACTAACATGAAATAGTTTTCCTTGCCTGTACCTTCCTTTCTTGATGGGCCACACAGATCCATATGAACTAACTGATGGGGTTTTCTTGAAGATGGAAAACCTTTTGATTTAAACTAAGTTCTGGTCAGTTTTCCCATTTGACATGGCTTACACACAATATCATGCGGTTTTGATATTTCTGGAAAATCTCTTACTGCTGCTCTGTTTCTGAGTTTTATTAGATGATCAAAGTGTAAGTGTCCTAGTCTTCTGTGCCACA
>ML777078.1:706114-722994 GCA_009831015.1 Picea engelmannii | reverse complement strand
TTCTAGCGAGTCTTTCACTCTGTATTTTTACAGTCTCTATACATTTCTTTCATTAATAGAAATCGTGTATTACTGTATATCTGTGTTTATGGTTGCATCTCTGATACATTTATGTTATATTATTGAACATCTACGATATCTCTATGCATTTCTTTATTATATCTCTGCTCTCATTTCGTGCCGAAAATAATCTGGATCAAAACACCAAGGATAATTCATTCATACTATGTCTCTTCACCTAGAGAATACCCATACTCTATTCAAGGCTACGGGCGATTCATACTCCTACTCTAGTGAAACTCATATGTATACTTAAACAATCTGTTAACATTCATAACACTTGGTCATTTAAGCATGCATCCATGAACATGCAAAACAAAGAGAACACTTGCGAAACAAACAAGAGACACATAGATATAGTTCGGGTGGCACAAGACGTTCCTAACACCCTATTAAGTCTTATTATTGCAAAACGGTTACAATATGAGCACTACCATCTCGGTTTACAACTTTGGCAGAGTCACGAGACTCACCTCAACTCACTAAGACACTCATACACACATTCGCCACACCAAGACTTATCCGTCGCAACAACTTTCACAACTCTTGTCATGTTCCCCAGACATGCGCCCACCATAGACTTTTCCGTCGCAACTCCTACAATGTTCCCCAGACATGTGCCCACCATAGACTCACCATCTCTTCTCCATCGCAAGACTTCACACAAACTTGTAGTTCTATCTCATAGCATGCCTCACCCAGACCTGCAATAATACTTCCCCAATATCCAAATTTTCTTTTCCTATTTCTAAACTCAATCCAAAAAAGACCTTGCCCCAACTTTGTCCATAAAATCACCTAAAGTAAGCACAAGTCCTCCCATATGGAGTGACTTGGCTCCTTGAGGGAGATCTCCCCTCCTTTCTCGAATCTTCCTCAAAACATCAGTGTTGATCTTTCTATCTTCTGTGTGCCTTCTTGATTGTGTGTTGTGTGCTCTTATATGGACTCCAAACATCACCTTCATGAATTGTCATGTCCTTTGGGTGTGTTGTGCCCCTTCGTGGACTAACGTGCCCAAACAAATTGATGTGCCCCTTCGCGAACCGATGCACCCATGAACCCATGCGCTCTTCAACCTCTGTGTCCCTTGGGACCGATGCACCCTAACCTTTTTGGTGCACCCCATGCTTTGGCTCATGCTTGGGTAAGCCCCTTGGTGTGTCTGTGTGCCCAAGGCACCCACTTGCCCAACTAGTGTGACTCTTGGGTGTTGGAGCAACCCCAAATTCTGTCTCCTTGAGGACTTTGGCGAGGGTGCCTGCGACCTTCTAGCCGAGGACCTTACAGGAAGCATAATGAAAATCTCACATTGCCCTTTGGGTGATTCAAGATAGATCCTCAAAACAACTGAGCTAATCATTGGGTGATTCATGATATATTCTCAAAGCAACTACATTGATCAATGAAAATAAAATCTTGAGGGCTCGAATTTTAAAGTCTTCCCATACAATCATGAAGTTGCAATCTAAAGGACAAACACAACAATTGATAAAAAGGAAACCCTTAAAATCATCAAGGTTGAAAATTTGATAAGAAAGACTAAGGAATGAGAGTTGAGTTAATCCACATTTTCTGCAATGACATCAACACAACTCCACACAATTTTTAGATGGAACAAGAGATCTTATGATGACTATCTAATAACTAATAACTAAAGAGACTTTAAAAATATATGAAATTTATTAACAAAATATAAATATGTGTGTGAATAATTTGATTTGTTTTTAATTTTAATAAATTCTATTTTATATATGATTATGTTAATCTTGCCAATTATAATAATGATTGGTAATTCCACTTAATTAGATTTGAACATATGATCTATAAACTCTTTATCAATAACATGTTTTAAAAAAATGGTTCAACTAATTACAATATTTATATATATTTAATTTTTCTACTATAATATGTGTTATATATAATATATAACACATACAGTGTATGTGTTATATATAATATATAACACATACAGTGTATGTGTTATATATAATATAATAATAATAATAATATATTTTTAAGGTCACGGCCAAGCCAACACATACAGTGTATGTGTTATATATAATATATAACACATACAGTGTATGTGTTATATATAATATATAACACATACAGTGTATGTGTTATATATAATATAATAATAATAATAATATATTTTTAAGGTCACGGCCAAGCCAACACATCAAATTGGTGTATGAGACAAATGGTTCAACTAATTACAATATTTATATATATTTAATTTTTCTACTATAATATGTGTTATATTTATATATAATATATAACACATACAGTGTATGTGTTATATATAATATAATAATAATAATAATATATTTTTAAGGTCACGGCCAAGCCAACACATCAAATTGGTGTATGAGACAAATGGTTCAACTAATTACAATATTTATATATATTTAATTTTTCTACTATAATATGTGTTATATATAATATATAACACATACAGTGTATGTGTTATATATAATATAATAATAATAATAATCTATTTTTAAGGTCACGGCCAAGCCAACACATCAAATTGGTGTATGAGACCCCCCAGCGATTTGACTGGTAAAGTCTACGAAGGTATACATACCCTACCCCCCTCTAGATTTGAACCTGTGACCTCTTAAGAGGAAACACATGTTCTTAGCCATTAGGCCCACTCAAGTTGTATAACACATATAATGTGAGAATGGAATGTATGTTTATAAGCATTCAATTTGACATTTTATGTATTAATACATTGTTTTTAAAAATGAATGTATTTTATTTATAAATATTTAATTTAGTACATTATAATTTTTTAGTTTTTTTAAATATTTAATTTAGTATATTATAAATTTTTAGTTTTTTTATAAACATTTAATTTAATATTCTATATTATTATTATTTTTTAATAAAATGCATATTTATAAATATTTAATTTAATATTATATGTTATGATATTTTTTTTTATATTAATATTATGTAATTTATTGTATCATAATTTTTCATTTTTATAGTGTAAGAATGATCTCAAAATAATTGAAATTTTGTAAATGTTTAAATTTTATTAACGATATATTTATTAAGAATTCAATATATTACTTGTAAGAATTGAATCTAAGTAAAAAAAAAAACATTTCTTTTCTCAATCATTTAAACTAAAATAAAATTGAATATTGCATTGGAATTTATTAATTTATAATATAATAATATAATAAAAAAAAAAATTACCAATCTAAAATTATGTTTAATAAAATCAAACTCATTGTATGTTTCTATGTTTTCTTATAAAATATCATAATGTGAAAATATACTTTCATATGTCACTCTTCATTTCGAGGATGGTACCTAAGGTAAACTAAATTTTGTACAAAGTCAAGGCTTTTTCGATAGTGTGTTCATTTAAGAGCTCAACATGTTACTTGCGAGAATTGAATCTGAGTGGGGGAAACACCCTTCAATACAAACCACTGGAAATAAACCCAATTGACTAAACCCAATTGACTAATGAACATTTTGATATATGTGAATTATGTAATATTCAAATTTAAAATAGTTTGTAACATAACACAAGTCTAACAACTTTAACAATCCAAAAACCAATCCAAGATTAAGTTTTAGAAAAACATGCATTCTCATTCATGCAGTAGGCCTCTTTTTATGTATAAACATCTTTTTATGTATAAACAATGTTAAGTGGATATCATGTATGGATAAATTTAACTTTCTTGGTTATTTATTTATGGAGTAAGTTAAAAATGGGATTATGTGTGTGTATTCACGTAGAAAACGCAGTTTTGTTGTTATTCATTATTGAATCAAGAGAAAGTTTCTATTCCATTAGGGTGTATATAGAAGTATAGATTGTATCTCTTAACATCCTTGATGTTGATCTTTGGCTAGCTTATATATACTTCCAATTCTTCATTCCATACAAAAATTAGCAGGATGTACTTCATTGTCCAAAAGAAAAATACAAAAAAGTTTGTAGTACTTTAGAAGATATAGAGTCGATCTACATTGATCACAGATCCCATGTAGGATTCCTCAAAATGAAACCAACCTATAGGAGAAGTCAAATCTTTTTTGGAAAGAGAGTATGCCTCATAATTGAACTTCATGTGGACATGCATGGATTTGATCCGAGTGAAATGGCCTCTAAGAATTAGGATCTTCATCTTCCATGATTTGAGGGATATAATTTCCAACTTTGTTTTATCAGCAAACCAGTCCAGAACTACTTTAGAATCTCATGCAACCATTAAATGATCTATTCAAAATCTTTTAGCAAAAAAGAGGAGGCCCCAAAGTCCCAAGATCTCTACTTTGATATTATTACCTTCACCTCCTGCAAAATAGGCTATGTAAACATGATTTGTATTTAACTTGAGAAACACTCCAATTCCACACATACCCCCAACAACAGCGCCATCAAAGAATCGGATAGTATTGTTATCAAAATAAACCGGGAAAAGGATATAATCCATCATGTCTCCATCGTTGCTCTTTGCATGTTCTTTTATTTCCATTATTATGTTTGTGACAATCCAAGCATCATTTCAAGATAGAGCTTCAAATAAAATTGTGTTCTTGTATTTCCATATTCCCCAAAGAACTAGAAAGGGAATATATCTCAGATTGAGGTATGATGTAAACCATTTCAGCAGATTATCCTATAAGGATGGACAATCCCAAGTACCCGAAATATTCAGCATACTAAAAATAACTTGCCAATTTCTCTATGTATATTCACACCAGATGAATAAATGTAAGGAAGACTCTTTATTTTTTAGACAAAAGATACACAATGAAGGGCCTACCCCTCCCCTTTGCCTATATTTTTCACATATGAGGATACAATCCTTCATACAAAGCCACATAAACATGATCATTTTTTCAGGAATCTTAATTTTCCAAATAGCCTTATACCACCAAGTAGGATCATCTGAAAGGTTCTGATAAACAAGAGCATCATATGCTAGACTGATTGTCACTAAACCCAAGGCTCTGTTCCATGACCAGACTATTCTATCATTTTCATTTGACAGAGTTATTCCACTACAACAAAGCATGGTATGGAAATCCGACCATTCTAATGCTAAGTCACCTGTAAGTCCAAAGTCTTCAGCCTCGATCCAAGCTTGAGATGATTCAGGAGAGGAATTTGATGGAGCAGTAACCTGAGCAATGGAAAAGATCTGTGATCCATTCAGATGAGGTATTAAAGAATTTGATAGTATGTACATCAATTGCAACCAATGAATGGGTCTAGGCCTATCATGACCCTCTTACCACACCCTACCGACCATGCCAACCACTTTTTAATTAGAGGGGATAGAGCCCAAGAATTTTTTCCATATATTGGATACCACAGGAAAGATATATGATTTTGAGCACAGCTAAGAAATCACATATTTTCCTTTTAAATATGTTTTCCTCATTACTGAACTCTAAAATCCAGAACCGAACAATCGCCTCTAGCAAAATTTTGCTTACAGAGCTTGTGCAAACCAGAAAAGGTTCTGGATACCCCAACCCCCTAGAGCTTTGGGTCTTGCAATCTTACTCGAACTAGCCAAGTGTAGGCTAGTAGATTTCTTTGCTTCCCTCCATATGAACCCCAAGATAAGTTGTTGAATATTGTTTATAATCGAAGAAGGGACCTTTGCCAAACTAAGCGAGTAAACATATATAATTTTTAATAATTTGGGTTCTATTATAATAAACTAAACTTTTTTTTGAAAAAATTCCATATCAAAATTTTCATCAATAAAATAAAATTATAATTTTTTATAACATTCATATCAAATTTAGGAAAAACAATAATAATTATTATTATATTTATTTACATGTTAACTCACTCCATTTATTTATATATTGAATATATACACATATCATTCATTTATTTAAAAAATGTTAATAAATTCCCCCGGATCAGGTGATTAACATGAAAAATAGGGCGTTGGCACATGAACGGGGTCTCAATGTTATGTGCCCAGTGGCGCACTCGATTTTTGACATTTTATGTTTCTCAATTCTCCATATCTTAACTCGATTTGGTTTCCTCTCATGCAGGTCAACACTTTTTCTGTCTTACTAAATTTTACCACGAATAGACACGAGTAAACTTCTAAACATGTGACATTTTCTATGTATATTTATTTATAATGCAATAAAATAAATTACTTACTTAAAATAATAATAATAAAAATACTTAAATATACTTATGTGTCTATCCCGTCCCTAAAGCATCCTCTATCCTTTGATATTACATTTCGCAATAATGGATTGTGTGTTTATGTATTAAAGTCTTATCCGTACACATTTAATTTTGGACCACTTTCTTGTTAGTTTCCATGTGTGCATCTATTCTCTCCATACACATTTAATGTTGTTTAAATGTACCACTTTCTTGTTAGTTTCCATGTGTGCATTCATACTCTCTATACACATTTAATGTTGTTGGACCACTTTCTAGTTAGTTAGTTTCCATGTGTGCATTAATGCATATGAAGTTGGGGGCACGAGTACTCAAATGTCTTATGTGTATGTATTCATTACATAATCATACTCTAGTGGTAATCATACTCTAGTGGTAGCGTTGGAATGGTTTTGTCCTTTGCTCAATGAAACTAATGAAATTTATTTTATGGGAAATTTTCGAATTTCTTTCATTTTGATTGAATTATTAATTAGTGTAATTTATTTTTAAAATTATTATTAAAAATAGTTAATCATTATACTAAGTTATTGATTTCAAATTTGTTATTAATTTTAAATTTAAAAGATTTATAATTGAAATTTAAATATATAATTTGTAAGACTATATTTTTATTAAATATAAAAATATGGTTTTATTCCAAATTTCTTAAGATTCAAAGAGGACAATTGAACATATACAATAGAGTGTTTTTCTATATCCATTATCTTTAATGGAAGAGGAAATTGAATAGTGGTTTAATTTCCTTCTCACAAGTTTTTATTCTAGTCGATCAAGTATTATAATGTTCATTGTCTTTCATAAAAGAGTTAGTTGGAAGGTAGCATTCCTAACTAATTTTCCATACAATTTCTTAGAAGTTGTTAATTAATATAGATATGAAGTGAGTGATATGAATTTGATAGTTCAAATTAAAAAGAAAAAGGGAATAAGTATCTTCGACCAATTTAGAGGAAGTAAGGTAGTTTGCAATATTTAAATCTAACAATTAAAACTTAAAAAAGAAACTAGTCATTTTGATCCATTTAGAATAAACAAGGTAGTTGGCATTACTAGAATATCAGTCAACCCGATATGTGTCAAAAGTTATGAATATAGGGATTAGAGACATGATAGTTTATTTGAAGCAGGTTTCATGACGAAACAACTTTCAAATGTTCGGGAGGCAAGAAAATTTGAGGAGCTTCGTCCTTGGTGATGGCACTGTTTTTGGGCTAGGAGGACATTAACTCTAGAAGTTTCTGGTTCGGAGAAAGGTTTTTTGGTTTATTCCTCCTTAGATAACTATATTTTAGATCCTCTTTTTTTTTTGTCCGATTCTTTATTTTTTGCTTGGATGATTTGACAGGCTTCAAAGTTTCGTTAGTGCTTTTGTAAGGAGAAGTCTTGTCGAACCTTCTCTCTTGTCATCCTCGATTCCCCTCTAACCTGGATCGATGCCTATTATTGAACCTTCGTGGGGCCTTTAAATTTTCGCATTAGTAGTAGTTATGGATGCTGAGGTCAGCCATCCTTTGGGAAACAAGGTAGGAGATCCTTGCGATAATCTAAACTTCATATCAATGGTGGATGCCATTTGCCAAAACCACATTATTAATTCCTCGTTTAATGCATCACTAAATGCTCCATCAACCCTGCAGACGATGTATTATCCTTCATCCTCTTTCTCACTTAACTTGTCCATTCTACCTGATACTTCCTTTGCTCGAGCTTGCAAGGAAACACAAAGGGTTGTTGGGTTCTCTCCGAGGGCAGAAAGAGGATTTGGCATAAGCAACATCAAAGGTGTGGTTGATACCTGGCCCATTTTATCCTCTGGGGCTGGAGGAAAGATTTCGTATTAGGTTAAGGCCGGTCCAGAGATACCTGGAAGTGGAGAGGTGGGGAAGGAACACACTACCAAGTTGCCTAATAGAGTGTGGAAACCCAAAAAAACAAAGCACAAGATGGTCCTTGGGATGGATATTAGGTTAGTTGAGTCTTGTTCACTCGCCTTATGCGCTCTAGTAGGTAGACTTTCATATCGCCATTTTTGTAATAGATTTGTTCTGGTGTGGATGAAGGACACCTGGGAACCCATCCTGGGTTACTCACTGGTGCTCCTACATTTACCTTGGGGGTGGTTCGGGTTTATTTTTAATTCTCCAGAAGACTCGACAAGGATACTAGAGAAGTTTCGGGTCTTCGAAGGTGGTAGTCTAATGTTAAAACGTTGGAGGCTAAAATTCGACCCGACATCTAAATATTTTAGCTTTCGGCATATGTGGGTGTTGTTGTTGGGCTTGCCATTACAATTTTGGAACCAAAAAGCCTTGGAGGCTATCGAAAATATGTTAGGTCGCTTTATCAAGTTGGACGAGGATGCACTCCTCTCGAACGACCGTCGTATGGCCAAAATACTTGTAGAAATTGATATACATGGGGGACTATTGGAGAATTTAGATATAGAGTGGTGAGACGTGGTCATCTCCCAGAGATTATATTATCTTGGGGTACCTTTTCGGTGCAGTCGGTGTAGACAAACTGGTCATCTCAAAAATGAGTGCAGGCTTCCATTTGGTGTACACAGGTGAGCAATCATTGGAGGAAAATGTTGACAATGGATATCCTACAAAGGTGGATACATTGGAACAGGGCTTCCTTCAGGATTACACAGACATGAAATCTACCTTTGTGGGTAAGTTACGACATTTTTCCCCTACTCTATAATGTTCATTATCAGCATGGGATAGAAATTTTCTAGACTCTGTGTTTTTTGATGTTTCTAAGGTTTCTGGTGTCCTATTTAATTCGGGGATGAGGGACAAGGGAAAGGAGGCATACACCCAAACTTTTGATACGACCCTACCCCCGTTGGTCATTAATGAAGCGAGCTCGGTACATAACATTCCTACTGTTACTCTGACTCTTCCCTCTACAATCATAGATGTTGCTAGGCGGTCGTAAGACTCACCCCTCCTACCGAGTTATGGTGAACCTGCTGATAGTACCCAATCCTTGGATAGTTTCTTAATGATTTAGTCCTGGCCTAAATGTTCCTATTCTAACCTTCTTACGAAAAACTGAAGTGGTTCCTGGGGAACCACTACCTATAGAACAGGAACCAGTGGCTGCAGAGGCCATGGCTGGGAAAAAATTGCATGGTCCAGAGGTCTGGGACTTGAACTGTCTCCTATAAAGACCAAGAGTGCACGCAAACGAGGGGGGTCTAACTCGGCGACACCATCTTCCTCATCTCTTTCGACTATCGACCAGGGGGCACTTAGAGGCATCAAAGCCCTTGCAAGGGCCAAGTCATGATCCTTTTATCACTTAACATTAGAGGGGTAGAAGGGGCCCTAAAACTGGCCTCTATGAGGAGATTGTTGAATAAGACTACACCTGACATAGTTTTTCTACAAGAGACACTAACTTCTGATGAGAGAGCTCGAGATTTTATGTTTTCTTTGAAACCAGACTGGATGTCATGCACCATTAGTTCAGTTGGTAACTTAGGGGGTTTGTTGGCATATTGGGACCCTCATTCTTATGTTTTCGCTCCGTTCCTTACCTGCGGAGGCATTCTCTTGATAGGATCCAGTATTGCGGATAAGAGGAGACTGTCACTACTTAATGTCTATGGTCCTTGCAAGGAGAGCAAGACTTTATGGAGAAAACTTGCTGACAGAGGGTTGTTATCTATCAAAAACCTTATAATGGCAGGAGATTTAAACTTTACTTTAAACTCTGAAGAGATGTGGGGTACAACGGTCATGTTGGATCCTTTGGCTCCCTTCTTCAAAGAACTATTTGATGAGTATCTACTTGTTGATGTGGCTCTGACCGAGCTGGCCCCGATGTGGCATAACGGTAGGATGGGGGAATCAAGCATTTCAAGAAGGCTTGACAGATTTTTTATGCATGAGGATATTGATGGGTCTAGATCTACTGTTTAGATCTTGGGTGGAGCCAACACATATATCAGACCATTATCCTATTTTGTTGTAGTTGGACCTTGGCATTCCAAAGAATAAGCACGCTTTTAAATTTAATTCGGTCTGGTTAAAAGATGGATATTTTGTTGAATTAACTAGAGAGGTATGTATAGATAACAGGTTTGATTTTATTGTTGGCTCTCAAAGAATACTGGTTGAGAAACTTTCACTCCTTAAAAATAGGGTTAAATCATGGTTGACAACTAAATTAAAAAGGGAACAGGAACAATTAACAAAGATTGAAGTAGATTTGAAAACCTTTTACCGACAAAAAATTGTGGGTACAATAAATGAAGACATAGAAAAACATGGGAAGTAGCTTGAGGTGGATCGGAATAAATTATTACTCGAGGAGGAAGAGAGATGGAGGCAGAAAAGCAAGACAATTTGGATAAAGAGTGGCGACAAAAATACAAAATTTTTCCATAATTTTACTATTTATCGGAGGAATAAGAAATTTCTATGGGAAATAAGGGATGAGGATGGTAATGTTCACTCGGGTCAGGATGCCATTAAAAAAAGATGTGGTCTCCTATTTCGATTTTTTTTTTAAAGATCAGAATCAAACTAATATACAAGATCAGTTGGCGGCATCATATTGTATCCAAGGATTGTTCAGGAGGAAGAGGTGGCGATGTTGGAAAGGGTTGTTACTATGGAGGAGATTGTGGAGGTATTAAAAGGTTTTGACAAAGACAAGAGTCTGGGCCCTGATGGGTGGACAGTTGAATTCTTCATTTTCTTCATTGATCTAGTTGGGGCAGATTTATTAGAGATGGTGGAGGGAACTAGACTGCGTGGCGAAGTCATCATACCGCTAAATTCCACTTTTCTTGCTTTAATTCCAAAAGCAAACCGACCTTCATCCTTCTCTGATTTTCAGCCTATTGCATTATGTAATCTTGTTTACAAGATTGTCACAAAGTTAATTGCGAAGCGGATTAGACCTTTCCTATCCCGGGCTCTTTAAGAGGAACAACTGGGGTTCCTTAAGGGATGTCAGATTTTGGACGCTATAGGTATAGCACAGGAGTGCCTCCATAACATAAAATCAAATAAATTACAGGCAGTCATTTTGAAATTGGATCTAAAAAAGGCATACGACTGTACAAATTGGGATTACACAAGATTGTTGATTTTACACTGTGGTTTTGGGCATCTTATGTCCAGGTGGATCATGGGTTGTGTGTCTTCGACAAATCTTTCCATCTCGATCAATGGAGAACCTACAACTTTCATAAATATTGGGAGAGGACTTCGCCAGGGGTGCCCCTTGTCCCCACTTCTTTTTATACTTGTGATGGAGGGGCTGAGTCTTGTGCTAAAAAAGAGTCATTTGGAGGGGAAGGTGTCGGGCATAAAGGTCTCTCGCTTGATAAGGATCATCCATCTCCTATTTGTGGATGCTATGATAATAATGACTAAATTAGACATTAAAGAATGGCGTGAGATTCAACAACTATTATGTGCTTTATGTGGTGCTAGAGGACTGGGGATCAATGCACGTAAATCCACCTTCCATCATCACGGGATTCAACATAACTTTCAAGAATGGTTGAATGATTTATATCATTTTGGCAATTCTTGTTTGGTGGATGGTTTCAAATACTTGGGGTACTTTTTAAAGTTGGATAGGTATAAAGTGGCTAATTAGAACTGGCTATTGACAAAATTTGAACACAAAATTTCACATTGGTGTAATCGTTACTTATCATTGGGTGGTAGATATGTATTGATTAAAGTTGTTCTTGAAATCCAACCAATTTACTAGTTGGCACTTGCACACATTCCTGCAATTGTTTGAACAAGATTCATAAGTTAACCTTTTCTTACCTTTGATTGGGTACAACAAAATCCGCTTCCATACACCTTTGCAGTTGGGAATTTTTATCTAGACCAAAACAATTTGGTGGCTGGGGGATTAGGAACATTTTTTGCTTCTCAAGAGCCTTAACAACTAAATCCCTTTGGCGAGGTTTGATGCAACCGGGGATTTGGAAACGTGTCTTGAAAGACAAGTACTTCCCTCATACTCCGATGATATTGTGGTTGAGATTCGCAGTACCGGTGGCCCAATATGGTTCACAAACTTGGAAAAATCTTATTAATGCCTTACCTCTTCTGGTGCATTGGCTGGCATGGAAACCGAGATCTGGTGTAGATATCATTATAGGGAAGGATGTGATCTTGGGTTTGGAGGAGGGATCTTTTCTTTTGCAGGAGTTGATTCTGTTTTTAAATGATCATCATGTAGTCTTTCTTTTTCAGGCTAGAAGTGTGTCGGCTATAGGTTCACTTTGCTCAATTTGGCTTACTTGTGAAGACCTGGGTTTAGATGGGGATCTAGCTACTGAATGGGAAGGTTACAGGAAGCGATTGATTGATGTTGGCATTGCATTGAATGGATCAAAGGATGAATTATTGTGGACAAGTGGGGACGGAACAGGGATCTTAACTAATAGGAACGTTTATAATGCCTTGGCAGCTAAAATTTGGCAAAAAAACAAAAGTGGATGTCAAAGGAAAATTTGGAAATGGGATTGCCCACTAAAGATTAAATTGTTCATGTGTCTCCTTATTGAAAACAAGCTGCTCACTTGGAATAATCTCAACAAGCGCGGATGGTAAGGTCCAGGACTATGTCTCATGTGCAGATGTAATGAAGAATCAGTAGATCACCTTTTTATCCAATGTCCTTTCACTGTTGCTATTTGGAAAAAAAAAAAATCATTATAATCTGAGTGGAGGGTGGCTGGGAGAAAATGTCAATGAAAGCTTCGACCACTGGTTTAAAAGGCACTTATGAATCCCATCATTACCATCCTTTATATGCTAGTATATATGGATCGAACGAAACCTGGCAATTTTTGAATCTAAAGAACCATCTCTAGAAATGGTCTACTTCCAATCCTTGGCTACCATCAATCTTCTCACTCCACAGAAAGACCTGCTGAAAAATCATTGTGCACACTGTATACTTGCCCACAGAATTCTAGGTTGGTTCGATGGGGCCTCGCAGAGAAATGGAGAGCAAAGCGGTGCTAGGGGGGTTATAAAAATAAATGACCATACTGTTTACAAGCTTCTTCTAAATAGTGGCAGGGGCACCAACACGAGAGTTGAACTCCTAGGTGTTTGGGATATTCTGAATATGGCACAAAGACTCTCTATTTCGAATATTCACGTCATGGGAGATTCCAAAATAATAATTGATTGGCTTAATGATGTTGGCACATTGTAGGTTACTTCCATTGATAGCTGGAAAGACATAGTTAGGGATCTCATCAAGCAGTTCTTCGTCATCACCTTCACTCATGTTTATAGAGAAGAAAATCAGGAAGCAGATTACTTATCCAAACAGGCCTTGCTGGAACGTCCAGGAGTGATAGTTTTCTTCCAATGGATGGAAGGCCAAGAAGGGCCTAGAACTTACATTCAGATGTACTAGCCACAGTTCTTGAAGATGTCCAGAGAACAGTGTTATGTTATGTTCATTTTGGTTTAGCTTGTTGTTTTTCTTTCTATTGATTGTGGAGGTTATCTTTATAAGGCTCAAATATTTTAGAAAGACCATATGAGATGATGTTTTTTAAATGTTTCTACCTGAGGGATAGTCTCACTTTGGAACTTTTTGCAATTGTAATGGAACGAGAATGATGATGAAAGACACTTGATTGATCTGATTTGACTGGGCCTAAATGTAATGGTTCTATGAATATGTAAGCAGATTATATAACTTAATATAATGCACAATTTTCTTGGGGAAAAAAAAGAATACCAGTCAACCTCAAATCAATCAATTGATTAAACAAAATAACAAAAAAGAGAAAGAAAAAAGACAAGATTGTTATTGTTTCAAGATATTAAAAAAAAATGTCTATCTTCAAAAATTGTAAAACAATGAAGTAGATATCCAACCATTAATGTACACAATGAATAATTAATACACAATAGTAATTGATCTCTTAGACTCATAAAAAAATTCAAAGTCTAAAGTTAAATATATGACCCTATCTCTAAGCTATGTAAAAATCATATGTTAAGATCAAATTTTAAATTTATCTATTAACAATACATTTATCTTATTTACCAAATATCAATTTAAATAAACCCTCAAGTGAGGAAATAACATTTAATATGTCTCCTTGTCCATCCCATGTAATAATAATAAAAAAGTTAACTTTATGCCAAATTCCAAGCCTATTCCTAAGAAAAAAAGGGTTGTTCATAAGAAATAATATAAACTTAAATCTTTATCTTTTGATAAATGAAGACTCAAAATTGATATAATCTTAGAGAAAATTAGTTCACTCCTAAACATATAATGGTTACTTTTCAACTTTGTGTTAGGGACTTAGATATGTAAAAATCCCCGTTAACTATATTGTTTATTTTAGTATACAAAAGGGATACCTAGCCAAAGTAACTACTAGTACACAAGGTATATTCATCATATGCATAATTGACTTCAAAACAGAGATATGAAACCTCTTAGAGAATCATAACATTATAAGTGGTCATGGAATAAACTAGTTGACGAAGTGATCAGTTCTCCAATGGTTGTGTTGATACTCGATGTGGCCAAAAGGAATATATTTTTAGTCCCCGAGGTATGGTAGGTCTTGTAACATCAAAACTGGCCTATTACCATTCAAAATCTTGATCCCAAGAGACAACACCATATGTTTCAATGGAATCATTTTCATATTTTTTTTTTAAAGCATAGTATTATGAAGTGTACATTGATATTGTATAGTAAACTTATTAAGGTCGGTGAAGAATAGAGTAAAAACAGGTTCAAATCTAGAGGGGGTAGGGTATGTATACCTTCGTAAATTTTACCAGTCAAATCGTTGGGTGGAGGAGGTCCCTTGTCCCACAAACAAGGGGGTCTCATACACCAATTTAGTGTGCTGGCTTGGCTGTGACCTTAAAAATAGATTATTATTATTATTATTATTGACGTCAATTTCAATTTTCTTACTTACCCCAATAAAGTCTACTCCTTTCTTAACAAAAGAATCAACAATGAGATTGTTATATGCAAGTGAGTGTGGATGAAGCATAAGCTTTGAAAGTTAAAAAGTAAATGACCAATATCTTGGAATGATGAACTATATTTATAATGTGTTCTAGGATTTACAACTCTTTTATTATAATTAATCATTTTGATTGCATCAATAACAATTAAAAAACCTTTTTATATAATTAACATTTTTATGTTCAAAGTATTGGCTAACTAGTAATTGCAAACCTCTATGGAATGTCAGAATCTCATTCCTATTATTTGAGGAAATATCATTGTTTTATTTTAGGCAAACAACATTGAAAGTTCACCCAAGAGCCCATCTATTCCTGCATGCCTTGAATTATTCCTAAATACCTTGAATTATCTTTACAAACTCATCAAAATTTCACATGACAAAGGAGGAGGTAGATAGATGAATTGCAAACCGAAATATAAGTTAAATGAAAATGACTCAAATTTTAAAATTAAACAAAAATGATTCAATTCTTAGAACAAAATTATCTTTTTTTTATTAGGATAAAATGAGAAACAATATCAAAGTAAATAAATTATTGAAAATGCTCTTTAAAAAACACATCAATTATAAATTTAATGATAAAAAATACCATATTTGCCACACATTTGAATAAATTATTAAATATGTTCTTTGAGGAGTGCACATCAATTATGCTAAAGTCAAAAGTGATAGATAACACATTTGCCTTTTAAGTATGACTCCACAACCTCCTTTGCTACAGGCCACAAACTAAAATGGGATCATAATCTTGTTTGGTTCTGCTACCAAGGAATGAAAGACCCAAATCTCCTCCTCTAACCGACTATGTTATGCCATGGTAAAGTTGTGATAAGCCCTATCACCTTTAGTCCATAAAGTTGATTCCATATTGAATAGGGACTTTATTACAATTACAACTGAAAAATAAGAAAAATATTTGCAATAGCTTAGAGGAGGGAATGGCTTTCATTTTCATTCCATGCATTTGTGCTACCACCCCTTTCATGTTTTTAATAAAATAGATGAGTTTTTTTATAATAAAATTAAAATTTGTAGTGATATATACTTATTAGTCCCTGCGATTAATAGCCATGAGTTCATGGTTGACTAGCTATTAATTTAACGTTGACTTTAGATTTTTCTTTTATATCAAATGTGTAACATAGGAAATCAAAATATGTATTTTTTTTAATAATACAAAAAAATATTTTTTTAACATTTGATTGGCTAATATCTTTCAAGTGTTATTGCAGGCTTCAAGTCATTCAATGTATAAACAATTAATAGATTTGACAATATTTTAGTTGTAAATCATATATGAAAAGGGAAATAAAAACACGTTGTTGTAATTCAATTTAAAATAAAATATTTATATTAGTACCTCGACCTCGCCCGAAAAACCAGGCCCTGCATAAATGACCTACCCGTGTGAAATTTTCGATAAATCTAAGTTGTTGGATCAATGACACAACCGACACCTGGTACATCATGTGGCCCACAACACGCGGTTGCACATGTGATACATTACCACGACTGAAAATTTAAACCACAGGGTATTGAATTTTGTTTTTGAAAAACTAAAATGTACAGATATTATTAATGAACTCGTCCTTCATTCAT
>ML777078.1:639477-697151 GCA_009831015.1 Picea engelmannii | reverse complement strand
TATATAACATCTCTATTTTTAATCACTAGAATGTAATGTAAATATAATTTATGGTTTTGGTACAAGCAATGTAATAGATAAACATCTATATTTTTAATCACTAGAATGTAATGTAAATATAATTTATTGTAATAGATAAACATTTATATTTTTAATCACTAGAATGTAATGTAAATATAATTTATGGTTTTGGTACAAGCAATGTAAATATAATTTTTGGTTTTGGTACACTTTTCTTTATTATTATTTTTAATTGTTTTATTTAATTTTGTTTTTGATAAAAATGTAAAATACATGTTTTTCAAACTATTGATTAAAATATATATAACATCTCTATTTTTAATCACTAGAATGTAATCTCTATTTTTAATCTAAATTAAAATATATATAACATCTCTATTTTTAATCACTAGAATGTAATGTAAATATAATTTATGGTTTTGGTACAAGCAATGTAATAGATAAACATCTATATTTTTAATCACTAGAATGTAATGTAAATATAATTTATTGTAATAGATAAACATCTATATTTTTAATCACTAGAATGTAATGTAAATATAATTTATGGTTTTGGTACAAGCAATGTAATAGATAAACATTGTATATCAAAAATAATAAAATAAAATGTAATACTAGAATTAAAATATATATAACATTTCTATTTTTAATCACTAGAATGTAATGTAAATATAATTTATGGTTTTGGGTCAAGCAAGGTAATAGGTAAACATTGTATATCAAAAATAATAAAATAAAATGTAATATCAAATATGGTTTTGGGTCAAGTAATGTAATAGGTAAAACATTGTATATCAAAAATAATAACATTGTATATAAAAAAATAATAAAATAAAATGTAATGCTAAATATAGATGGACATGAATATAGTCATGGGGGTTGAGTTTTTTTACGAGAGGAGAGGTGTAAAGGAGGGGTTGTATTCATGAGTCTTAAATCTCAAACCATTTATGAAGTTATTGTTTTGAGTGAATCACTCGTGATTTTCCTTTGAGTGTATGAGAGCTCAATCATTGAATACATGTAAGAGGGTGAGTGTGAGGAGTCGTATTGCATAGTTATTAAGAACACGACGTTGGAGTACAATCAAAATTGGGGAGAGTGAGAGTCAATTGGCTTAGGGAAAAAATAAATTTGTATGGGAAAATATGAGAGTTTTTACACCCAGATTTTGGGATAGCAAGAGGGTGTTGAGCGTTGGAATTGGAAGAGAGTCATTGTGGGTTTTGTGGACAACTTGTGGAAATTGTAAAATGCATGAAGCAGGTTGTTAGGTATGTAGAGTGTGTTTTGCTATGCATAGCAAATGATTCGTTACTAAGAGTTCCCAGTTGTAGTTGTAATTCCCTAGAGTTCCTAGCAAGAGAGATTTCAAGCCAATCTGTGATGGAGCCCTGGAGGTAAGAGGGATAGCCTGAGGGATTGTGTAGCAGAGAAAGGGATCTCATTCCTTGGGTTGTGCAGGTTGTGAGAAAGAGAGCTTGTGGATTGGGATAACTGTAGAAAACTAGCTTGTTGTAAGTGGACAATAGACTCCCTTCGAAGACACCCTTTCTTTTGGATTCCAAGCCCCAACTTGAGGGTGACTTGCTATTGAGATTTGGAACAAGTCTATAATTGGGTGGAACCTCTATCCTGTGTAGCTAGTTGTGCATTTGATTTAAAAGATAAATAAACTCTATGTTTTTTAGAAATTACATGTTATATATATATAATTAATTAATTAATTGCATTTATGTTTATTAGAATTGTTGTTATATGCATGAGTGTTTTTAGTCTTTTGCATGTTTTTAATTTAATGGTATTAGAAAAAGAAAACCATAAATTGTTGAGTTTATTAACGGGAGACATTACAAATTGGTATCAGAGCTTAATGTTCAACATCAAGCTTGTATGGGCCAAATACCAACACGATTTTTTGGGGGGTGGTAAATCATTGTGGTGAAATTTCGCCTATGACAAATTTGGGGAACATTGTGAACAAGTAGTGAAATCTTCAAATTTATGAACAAATTCAAGTTTAATTTACCCTCAGAGCCATCAAAGACATGATTAATGGCATCAATCTGTAGGTTGTAGAGTTAAATTCAATTTGGAAGATAGGATTTTTCATTTTAATGGCGACTGAAGAGTTAAAGAATCGATGCCCTAGATCATTTCGACATTAAGAATCAACGATCGAGATTCAATTGTAGGATTGGAGAGTTTTATAAATCGACAACTGAGATCACCCCGATCTCGAAGATCGACGATCCATATCCAATATAGGATTTTGGAAGGTTTTTGTCGATATCTTTTGGAAAGTTTTTGTCGAAGGATTTCGGGAAGTTTTGTCGATAGGTCTTCGAAAGGTTTTTGTCGAAGGTTTTTGGAAGGTTTTTTCCGAATACTTTAAAGAAGTTTTGTTGATAGGTCTTCAAAAGGCTTTTGTCGAAGGCTTTCAGAAGGTTTTTGCAGAAGGCTTATGGGAAGTTTTTTCCGAAGGCTCTCAAAAGGTTTTTGTCGAAGGCTTTCGAGAAGTTTTTCCAATTGGTCTTCAAGAGGTTTTTGTCAAAGGCTTTCGGGAGGTTTTTTCCGAAGGCTTTCGAGAAGTTTTGCCGATAGGGCTTTGAAAGGTTTTTGTCGAAGGTTTTCAGCTTTGGGGAAGTTTTGTCGATAGGCTTTTGGAAGGTTTTTGTCGAAGGTTTTCAGGAAGTTTTATCGATGGGCTTTTAGACGGTTTACGCCAGAGGCTTTTTGGGAGGTTTTGCCGATAGGTTTTCCGAATTTTTTTTTTATGACTTTTCGAGAGGTTTTTTCGATGGCCAATGGAGGAAAATTTTCGATGATAGACACAAGTCAAATTAACAAGTTTCTATAGCAATGCCGAAAAATTGAATATGAATTCAACCTATTTTAGGGACCACTACAGTCGTAAACCAATCATTTCTATGAATATTTTCAGCGTTTCGAAGGTCATAAACTTACAGATGCATGTTGAGGGTCTAAATAACATTTTTCAGGGGGGTCGAAATCCCATGAACTATATGTATGTTTGGTACAAAGAATCTTTGTTGCTTAAATGAAAGAACTCGGTAAGAGCTTTCCAACGAGACATTTCGAGCGCAAAACAAAACTCATATGAGAAAGTTACAACTGAAACAATATAGGATATAAATTAGGTACTAGTTTACTTCCAAAGGACATAACTCCTTGCTTAGAAGTCGGTTTAGGGTACAAGAGTAGTCTGTGGAAAGTCCATGGACCATAGAGAACAACCATGGAACCAAAATTGGATTCCAGGTAACTGAAATTGTACAAAATGGAAGAGATTACACATGTAGCATAGAGGGATAAAAATGAGAAAACAATCTAAATTTATGCAGACCATAACTATCAACCTGGAGCTCATATTTCGGAAAATGAGCATTCATCGTAAAATTGACTCGGAGAGGAACGTACTTGAAGAATCAGAATTTGACTTAGTGCATTTCGTTCTTCATAAATTGAGACGAAGAATGGCATGTAGCTTAATTAATAAAATATTTTGCAATATGTTTAATTCTAACAACGATTGTTGCATGCACATTTTTGAAAAATTAAAGATATGGAAAAACATATATAGTTCCTACATTAGGAATAGAGATATGGAGGATGCCCAAGGATATTATAGTTATGGAGATGAGGTCAGAGGCTTACATGTCAACATCAGAAATGCAGAGACTAAGTCCAATGGATGCAAAAGCAGAGCGGAGTCAATGGCGTTGGTTGAAACTATAAGAAGCTTGTAAAAGGAAGTGCAGAGCTATAGAGTAGACAATGAAAAGATTATGAAGACTCCAGAAGAGCTGCTATAGAGTATAAATATGATGAAGAAACAAGTCAATAAATATTTTGTCACAAAACAAGCAATCGATGCAAGGCAAGTAGATATATCCAAATATCATGATAGGAGGGATGACAAAATATCAAGGAGTATTAGCAGACGACATCGTCATAATTATCATCATTCACCAAGACACTCGACCAAAAGAGTGCATGAAATTTCGAGGTCAGAGAGAAGCTCAAGTGTGTCCCCTGTCCAAAGACAGAGAAGGAGGTCTAAGGTAGATGATTTTCAAGGAGAATTTAGGAAGATTAAGCCTCCTACTTTTGATGGTGATCACAAGAAAGATGAAGACGCAAAAGCATGAATGTTGGGCGAAAATATTTCCAATTGCACAAATATTCATCAAATGTATAAGCCATAATTGCAACCTGTTAGCACTCTATAAATCTATCCAGTTGAATAGACAAACGACATAGGTAACTATTTCAACCAACTTTAGAGCTGAGGCGCTAGCCTGCTCAACTCAGAGAGGGCTCTCTCGTGTCACTTGATATATCTATGGGAATCAGTGGCTAGACTTGGTTTGTTTTGAGGGTTTTTAATAAAATTGTTGAAGAAATGAAGATAACTTGGGCTATGGAGTCAAAACTCTAAAATTGAATGAAAACAATGATCAGCTAATAGAGCTCTCCAGGGGATAAAGGCTAAATGAATCAATGAATCTGAGTTGTAACTTAAAATAAATCATAGTGGTAAGAGGAAAGAGGAAACAAATAACTACATCAGAGCATTACGGAAATGAATTTTGAATTAGCTAAGAAGAAACATACACAGTCTAAATCGCTAATCCAAGAACATCATGAGATGAATTTTGGGCTTTGTCTCTCCAATTTAAAAAGATGAAAGTGAAATGAAATAAAAGATCACAGGAATTACACACTATGAAAGAAGACATAATTCATATCATAGCCAATTAGAATCTTTTCATAAATAGTTCAAAATGCTTCTGCATATGTATTCATTTTAGCCCCAGAGATTTACAAAGTTTTCCTACATAGAGGGCAAGCTCCTCTTTTCTCCATGCTTTCATATCTTCCAGGTAATACATATATAGGGGAATTACTTGTGGAATCTGAAACATTTAGACTTCCCCATGATTCTAAAAATAGAAATAAGTTACAAAAAAGGAATGATTTACCATAACCGTTATCCTATTTCAAAGAGGCCGTTACGAACAGGCATGTCATAACTGGAGCCCTTTCTTTGGTCGCCATCTGTCCAAAATTTGCTGAGACGTACGTGATCTGCCTAGGAATTCGTTTCAGTTGGGTGATTTCCTCCTTCAGAGTACTCAACCAGGCACCTTGGTTGTCTCCAATGTTTTCCATCATCTCTGCTCTGATTTCAGTTTTCTGTCATTTGCTTCTTTTCTTTTTCACCACTCGCCTATAGAGCTCTTCCACGTGCTCATTGATGATTAAGTCCCTCATAACAAGGTTTAATAGGACCCTTACTCCTGGTTCAATCATGGGTTTTGTATGGAATTTTGTTGCTAATATCTGCGCAACCCACTTTTCTTTCTTTCTTATTGACGAGATTGGGACATTAGTCGAGAAAATCGTTGTGTTGGACACTGTTCTATTCACATTCTTCCTATCCTCAGAGGCCATGATTTCACCCTCCTTAATTCTAGAACACGTAGAGAATTGGAACAACTCGAGATTTTCCCATTCACGAACGAGACGATGATCACCGTGAGCAGAATAACGCACCCATGCCTGAAGATTGATAGTTATTGATTTCCAATCATGAATTACTGACAGGACTATTGACGAGTACGTTGATTTACCACGCTTGGCCAATCCATTTCGAATGATTAGCCTTTGAGTTCGTTATCCAGCGGTGTTCAACAAACATCGCATGAACATGAAGTACTCAAATGAGTGTCATGCGGTGATTTGACCAGCCGTCAACTTCTTTTACACGAATCGTTGATTTGACACTCAAGACACGTGATATTGGGGATTCTGCGGAAATGATTTTACGCAGACCGCATTTCGCCCCGATGCACTTGAGCAGGCGCCACGCATCCCTGCCCGACACTACAGTGGTTTTCCCCGGCCCGCCCGTGATCAATTAAATCCCGTGTTGTTTCGTCGCCCGATATGGGCTCCAACCGTTGATCCGGGCTGTCGCAAGATCAACGATCTGTAGGGTTTCCTCCTCCGCGCTCCCGCTATACTTGTCCATATCCACCAGATGTAGCCAGGCCCTCCAAACTATCATGCTCCCGCAACTATATGGCATTTTGCTAAATTTCCAAAATTTGAGTCCTGATCTGAATATTATCATGGTGATAACATTGGCTCCAACTGGGGATGCTATCCTCCCTACGAGGTAGCAAAAAACTTGTAGACCTTGTGCCTGATCCATGGGGTTGTTCCCAACACAAGTGTGTGTACTCTTCTCCGTTCTATTCACCAGCATCTGCTAAAAACCCAACTTTGCACACTGCTCTCGGCTGAATGATGAACATTGAATACACAGCTGAAATCTGACTGTCAAAAACTGCCTATACACAATACGGTAAAATCAAACTGAAAAATGCTTGAACAAGAAGCTTATTTGCACGCTCCTACCTACTCTAACTATTGAAACGAACTGTCAATCAAGTAAAATCGAAATTCCAATGTAACCATGCAAGCAGTTCGTCCACTGTTCGTTTATGTTGCACGATCTTGCTCCAAATCCTGCTTACTGGTAATTCATTAAAAAATTCATCCGTCAATCCAAATCTTAAAAGATTAAAAACGTTTGGACTATTCATTTCCTCCAACATAACTGCAAATGGATCTTCTAAAATATGCACAAAACAAAAATCATGTTTCACCCCTTCCACTGCATTCTTGTTTTTATGTGAGTTATTATGTTGATTGCCACTAAGAGGCTGAAAAATATGCTGAGACTGCCAGAAATAACAATCTTCTGAATCAGAAGAAGTGCTAGCTGAAATGAAACCCCTGGTGGAAAGCAGTCCATATCTAACATGGACGTTGATTGAC
This sequence comes from Picea engelmannii, assembly GCA_009831015.1. Taxonomy (NCBI): domain Eukaryota; kingdom Viridiplantae; phylum Streptophyta; class Pinopsida; order Pinales; family Pinaceae; genus Picea; species Picea engelmannii. Next base: position 690,260 of record ML777078.1, on the reverse strand, counting down.
CATCATCTTTATTTCCAAGCTGGTATTTGAGCACAGGCCGCAAACATGCACTGAAATAACCTTCCATGTAATCAACAACATGATCATGAAAAGGTTGTTGGTTTTCCTCATTGATAACAATTTTCTCATGTAAAATGATGCCACTGTGAATGCAATCAGATTCCCTTGTTTCTTCTTTTATCTCATGATTTGCTTTCAACATTTCGAAAGAGGAAAAACATAATGGAAGATAGTTTTCATTTGCAAGCCTACTGCTTTCTTCATATTTAACATCATGCCTAGAGGGTTTTTGATTTGAAACATTATAGATATTTTGTTTCAACATTTTGAAAGAGGAAAAACACAATGGCAAGTTTCTTTCACCTGATTCAAAACCTTCTTCATTTTCTTCACTATTGTCATAGGCACACTTTTCAATTTCTTTGGATTGTTGAACATACTCATTTTCAGATTCATCTTCAACCAATGTCTGAAATTTCTTGTCAATATTTCCAAGTGAATCACTGCAATTTGGCATCAACATACATTTCTTTGCTTCAATGATCATCTTAGGATTTTCTTTTAACAATTTTAAAGAAGAAAAGCATAAAGGTAAGGAATTTCCTTCGGCTGATTCAATACTTTCTTCTTTGTAACTATGAGATGTAGACTGACTGTTCTCCTTGCATGGCTGGAAATAAACATTTTCTGATAGAGTACATGCAGTTGGTTGTTCCGGGGAGTCACCATCATAATCATCATCATATTCATCATATATAGGTAAATCGACAACATATGAAAGTTTATCTAACAAGGACCAACTTGGAACATCAACATGTTCTTCAACGAACTGATTTGCAAATTAATCTTCTTGACTGTCTACAAATGAATACATAAAACAATTGGCCCTCTGTTTATCATGGGATGGATCAAAAGTTAAATCAACACCTCCTCTTTCAACAAGTGGAATATAATTTTTTGCAAAATCATTAGCATTGGAAACTTCAAGAGGACCTATGATATAGTCAATTATTTGCTCAAGATTCCAATCAACTATGTTCTGTTCATATTTACTTTCCTGTTCTTGAGCATTCGACCCCTCACTTTGGATCTATTTACATGATCAGATGTTATGTTGAATGTCCTGGGTATCATCAAACATTTGTTGCAAGGACTTAGGTTTTCTTTCCATCAGGGATTTGGATGAAGAGTAGCTGTAAAATGGAGCATGGAAGCAGCTTCAGTGGGCCGAATCTTTTTGGACAGATTGTAATAGATACTTGAAAACCTTCTACTGAATGTAGAAATAGCTTTGTCTCTTTCCCTTTTCAAAGCATAGAACTCTGTAAGTTGTGCATCCAAATATTTCTTCTTGCCCCAAAACTTTAGGAAGACACACTTCAATTCCCCCCATGAGTTAATTGTTCCTGGTTGTAAACGTTTAAACCAGTCTTTGGTGTCTCCTTTCAAAGACTGTGAGAAGGCTCTCATACATACATCATCATGGTCAATCTCAAATAAATCTATAAAATGCTCAAACCCTTGGATGTGTTTTTCAGTTGAGATAGCATCAAGTTCCCCATAAAACGCAGGCAGATACTCATAGCATTTCGGAGGGAAGTCATGAAGAACTTGGGGTAGCTTCAAAGGTGTGTATCTATGTTGGGTTTTGGAGGATGTTGGAGCAAATACATGAGGGAAAATGTCAGTTTTGGCTTCATGAGGCTCATCAACTTGGTTATGATCATCACATGGCTCAGATGGAATTTTTCTATCAAAATCAGTGATACAGTGAGGATATGCATGTACAAATTTAAGAGGAGGATATACAATTTCAAGATTCTCATTATCATCATTAGAATGTAGCAGGTAAAAAAAAATTGTTTGGCATGTTCAAGAAAGGACCAGAGACAACTTATAACAAACAATAAAATGACTTGGAAAAAATCCAAATTTAAGTACTTGTTTTCTTCCATAATGTCTTTTCATACCTCTGTCAAGGGATTTCATCTTCCAGTGGAATCTATGAATTGCATATGAATCTTCAGTGGAGTCACCAATAATGTTTTGGAAGCTGAATTATGCATTGAGAGTGGAGTCACCATTGAAGAATTGAATTTCTAGATTCTTCTACCAGTGGAATCACCTTCAAACTGATTTTCTGATGTTTGGAGTCGCCATAGTAGGGATACAACCAATATGTGCCTAAGTGTCTACTGCTCTCAGACCTTAGAAATCAACCATGTCATTCTTCCCAGGGAAATTTTTTTAATTTCGTCCCCGGCAACGGCGCCAGAATGTTAGCACTTTGTAAATCTGTCCGGTTGAATAGACAAACGACAGAGGTAACTGTTTCAACCAACTTTAGAGCTGAGGCGCTAGCCTGCTCAACTCAGAGAGGGCTCTCTCATGTCACTTGATATATCTGTGGGAATCAATGGCTAGACTTGGTTTGTTTTGAGGGGTTTTTAATAAAATTGCTGAAGAAATGAAGATAATCTGGGTTATGGAGTCAAAATTATGAAATTGAATGAAAACAATGATCATATAATAGAACTCTCCAGAGGATAAAGGCTAAATGAGGCAATGAATCTGAGTTGTAACTTAAAATAAATCAGAGTGGTAAGAGGAAAGAGGAAACAAATAACTACATCAGAGCATTACGAAAATGAATTCTGAATTAGCTAAGAAGAAACATACACAATCTAAATCGCTAAGCCAAGAGCATCATGAGATGAATTATGGGCTTTGTCTCTCCAATTTAAATAGATGAAAGTGAAATGAAATAAAAGATCACAGGAATTACACACTACGAAAGAAGACAAAATTCATATCACAGCCAATTAGAATCTTTTCATAAACAGTTCAAAATGCTTCTGCATATGTATTCATTTCAGCCCCAGAGATTTACAAAGTTTTCCTCCACAGAGGGCAGGCTCCTCTTTTCTCCATGATTTCCTATCTTCCAGATAATACATATATAGAGGAATTAGTTGTGGAATCCGAAATGTTTAGACTTCCCCATGATTCTAAAAATAGAAATAAGTTACAAAAAAGGAATGATTTACAATAACCGTTATCCTATTTCAAATAGACCGTTACAAACAGGCTTGTCATAACTGGAGCCCTTTCTTTGGTCACCATCTGTCCAAAATTTGCTGAGATGTACGTGATCTCCTTGGGAATTCATTTCAGCTGGGCGATTTCCTCCTTAAGAGTACTCAACCAGGCACATTGGTTGTCTCCAACGTTTTCCATCATCTCTGCTCTGATTTCAGTTTTCTGTCGTTTGTTTCTTTTCTTTTTCACCACTTTCCTGTAGGGCTCTTCCACATGATCATTGATGATTAAGTCCCTCATAACAGGGTTTAATCAGACCCCTGCTCCTGGTTCAATCATGGGTTATGTATGGAATTTTGTTGCTAATATATGCGCAACCCACTTTTCTTTCTTTCTTATTGACGAGATTGGGACATTAGTCGAGAAAACCGTTGTGTTGGACACTGTTATATTCACATTATCCCTATCCTCTAAGGCCATGATTTCACCCTCCTTAATTCTATAGCACGCAGAGAATTGGAACAACTCGAGATTTCCTCATTCACGAACGAGACGATGATCACCGTGAGCAGAATAATGCCACCCATGCCCGAAGATCAATAGTTATTGATTTCCAATCATGAATTACTAACAAGATTACTGACGAGTACGCTGATTTACCACGCTTGGCCAATCCATTTCTAATGATTAGCCTTTGAGTTCGTCATTCGAAAACATTCAACAAACATCACACGGACATGAAGTACCCAAACGAGTGTCATTCGGTGATTTGACCAACCGTCAACTTCTTTTACACGAATCGTTGATTTGACACTCAAGACATGTGATATCGGGGCTTTCGCAGAAATGGTTTTAGGAAGACCGCCTTTTGCCCCGATGCACTTGAGAGGGTGCCACGTGTCCCTGCTCGACACTATGGTGGTTTTCCCTGGCCCGCCCCTGATCAGTTAAATCCCGTGTTGTTTCATCACCCGATATGGACTCCAACCGTTGATCCAGGCTGTCGCAAGATCAACGATTTGTAGGATTTCATCCTCTGCGCTCCCACTATACTTGTCCATATCCGCCAGATGTATCCATGCCCTCCAAACTATCATGCTCCCGTAGCGATATGGAATTCTGCCAAAATTCTGAAATTTGAGTCCTGATCTGAATATTATCATGGTGATAACACAACCTACCATCTTCAAGGAAAGACATATTGATGAAAAGAGAATTTCCTAGAAGCAATTCAAGAGATACTCCCAACAAATAACTATTATGACAAGAAGATGAGAGAGTTCTTTGAACTCAAGCTTGGAAGCAGTACAATGGATAAGTATGAGAGGAGGTTCCTTAAATTGTTGAGATATGTTGGCTTCATAAAATATGATAAAGTTAAAATCCAAAGATTTTTTAGTGGGATGCCTTCTTTCAATAGTGATAAAACACATCACGACGAGCCCAAGACATTGGAAGAGACCATAAGGAAAGGAAAGTACCTTTATGAACAAAATAGAGGAAGACAAACTTTCCAAAAGACTTGATATGACAAAAAGAAAGGAAAGATGGAGCAAAGAAAGAAAGGTTTTAAGCCACTCTTTTACTAAAACAACTCTCAAGCATATCAATAAGGACAATCAACACATAATGAGCCCAATATGACATATTCATTTGGGAAAAGGCCAAAACAATAGTTTATAAAATGTTGGGGATGTGAAGGAGACCACTTGTATAAAGATTTCTCTCACAAAGGAGAAAAGATGAGGATTGTTCACAATATTTAGGAGGATGATACAATTGAGGACATAGGCAGAAGCATGCCAAGGATTTATACAGCCATGGACAACAAACAAGTGAAGTACCAATCTCCCATGATTGAAGTAGAAGGTAATATTGATAATCAAGCCATAGCCATTTTAATTGATTCTGGAGTTAACCATAGTTACATAAGTCTTAATCTTGTTGAAAGATTTCATTTGCAAAGAAAAAAACATGAGAAATCTTGGTTGGTTCAGATAGCCACGGGAGTGAAGAGAAGGATTATTGAGTTGGTTAAGGATTGTTCAATGGACATGAATGGAATCAACACAAAGGTTGATTTGAACATCATATCTTTGGATTCATATGATTGTTTGGTCAATATGGATCGGTTGGAAAATCATCATGTTTTCCTACACTTTTAGAACAAGGCATTCACCTGTCTTAATGAGGAAGGGAAACCAGGGAAAGTTCAATGAATTCCAAGGCTTGTATCTATTAGAGAAATTCGAGCCATGCAATTGAATACGAGTTTCAAGAAATGATGTCATATTTATGTAATCCGGTCTTAAAATATTTTGAGGATGTATTTAGGGAGATTTCAGGGTTGCCACCAAAGAGAGACATTGAATTCTCCATTGATTTGGTGCCAAGAGTTTTCCTAGTGTCCAAGAATCCTTATAGGATGGGCACACTAGAGTTGAAGGAATTTCAAATGCAACTTAAAGAAATTTTGAAGAAGGAATATATACATCCAAATGTGTCACCTTGGGGTGCCCCAGTGCTCTTTGTGAAAACAAAGGATGGAACCTTAAGGTTGTGCATTGATTTCAGATAACTGAATACAGTTACCATAAAAAACAAACACCCCTTGCCAAGGATTGATGATCTATTTGATCAGTTAATAGGTGCAAGAATATTTTCCAAGATTGACTTGAAGTCAGGCTATCATCAAGCAAGAATAAAAGAAGAAGATATCAACAAGACATCATTCAGAACAAGATATGGACATTATGAATTTGTGGTGGTGCCATTTGGGATATCAAATGCATTAGTTTTCTTCATGTGTCTGATAATTGGAGTGTTTAGGGAATATTTGGACAAGATTGTAATTGTTTCCTTGGATGATATACTCAGCTACTCAAAGACAAAGGAGAAACATGAGAAACATTTAAGGATGATGCTACAAGTATTGATAGAGCATCGATTATAGGTCAAGTTAAGTAAGTGTATCTTCTACCAAAGGAAGATTCATTACTTTGGACATATTATTTTTTTAGGAGAGGATAACAATTGATCCCGAGAAGATGGAAGCATTAGAGGATGGCCAACACCAAATAATGGAAGCATTAGAGGATGGCCAACACCAAATAATGTTACATAGGTCAGAGTATTCATGGGACTTTCAAGTTATTATAAAGGATTCATTAAAAGTTTTTCAAAGATTGCAAGCCTAATTACTTATTTACAAAAGAAGGGTGTAAAATTCGAATGGACTTCTGAATATAAAGAAATTTTCAGCAGATAAATAATATTTTGACAAGAGCACCAATCTTGAAGATTGCAGATCCAGATGAAGATTTTTTTGTATGCACCGAGGGATTAATGAAGTCCTTATACAAAATGGGCATGTGGTATGTTATGAGTCAAGGAAGTTGAAAGAACATGAGAGGAACTATGTCACACATCACTTAGAGCTAGCAGACATATTCCATGCCTTAAAAATGTGGAGGCATTATCTCATGGGAAAAAAATTTGAGTTGAGAACATACCATAGTGATCTGAAATGTTTATTTGGACAACCAACCTTGAATGCTAGAAAAATTAGATGGTTGAAATTCCTCAGTGAACACAACTTTGATATAAAACACATTAAAGGAAAGGAAAATAAAGTGGATGATGCACTCAATGGGAGAGTGCATGAGATGCATGTTATAGCCATTATTATGTACATGTCTGATTTAAAAGACGAAATTTTAGAGGCTACAAATTCAAATCAACATTATTTGAAAGTAAAAGAAGCATTACAACAAGGTAATTTTTAGCAAAAATTTAGAGATTTTGAGTTGAAAGAGGATGGAGTTCTCATGTATAGGGGCAAAGTATATGTGCCAAACTCCAAAGAGCTTAAAAATATATTGTTGAGATAAATGCACAATGTGTCATATGCTAGGCACCTAGAATATCAAAAATCAATTGCAACTATAAGAAGCCAAAATTTTTGGCCAAGAATGAAGAAATAGGTGGTTGATTGCATAGCTAGATGAATAGAATATCAAAAGGTAAAGGATTAACATAGACATCCAACTATATTTCTACAACCATTTTCCATTCTTAAGTGAAAATGGGAAGTTGTTACAAATGATTTTATTACTAAGCTACCCAGAACAATGAAGCAACATGATTTCATCATGGTAGTGGTGAATAAATTAGCTAAGAGTGCACATTTTATTCCAGTGAAGACAAATAACAAGGCAACCAACATTGCATAAATTTACAGGAAGGAAATTGTTAGCTACACAGAGTGTCTAAGGAAATTGTTTCTAATAGAGATCCCAAATCTAGAAGGGGTTGTTTAAAGGATTTGAGACAAATTTAAATTTCAATACAACATATTACCCATAGTCAAATGGGCAAAAAGAGAAGACTAACAGGATAATTGAGGATATGCTAAGAATGTATGTAATAGACCAACCATACAAGCGGGAAGACTATATTCACTTGGTTGAATTTTCTTACAATAATGGGTACCATGCATTATTGAAGATGAGCTCGTTTGAGACCTTGTATGGCAGAAAATGAAACATGCTAGTGAGTTGGGATAACCCAATAGACAAAGCAGTTATTGGGCTAGAATTACCAAGAGAAATGGAAGAGAAAATGGTAAAGATCAAGAAGAATTTAAAGGTTTCACATGACAGACATAGTTATGCAGATAAAAACATGACATACAGGTAATTCAAAGTGGGGAAGCATGTGTTTTTAAAATTAAAAGCTAAAAGAAGATCACTAAGATTGGGAAGTTTCCCAAAGTTGGCAGTAAGATATTGTGAGCCATTTGAAGTCTTAGAGAAGATAAGTCAACTTGCATACATGCTTACATTTCCTACATCCATGAGAATTATTAATGTGTTTCATGTGTCTTTATTGAATATGTAACATCCTCAACCACCCAAGTCGGGGCATGCTACCTCAAATCTTCTCTGTTCAAGCTCTGATACCATTTTGTAACATCCCCAACCACCCAAGTTAGGGTATGCTACCTCAAATATGCTATGTTCAAGCTATGATACCATTTTTTAACATCCCAGCCACCCAGGTCAGGCCATGCTACTCTAAAACACATTCTTATTGAGCTTCTGATAACCAAAAAGTAACATACCCGGCCTCCCAATCCGAGTCATGCCACTGGAAAAGCTTTCATTCTCTAACATACCCAACAATAGACATGTTGAACTATGGCACATAGAAACTCTCGTGGAACATCATACATATATAACTTAATAGACAATTACATTATGATAATATACAAATTAATGCGGAAATAACAATAAGCCTACACATACATCATATACATGAAATACTTATAAATATTAGACATGTAAAAATACACAACATGTAAATGAACATAGAAATGATACTTATCTTTTTGTAGAAGAACACCAAATGTGTGCAGACCTTCCACGAACCTCCCAACCATAGACCGTGTTTTTCATCACTCTCAGTAGTGGGTCACCCTCGAGATGGGACTAAATTCCACCCAGGTAAAGGGATTCCTAGGCTAGGTTGAGACAATGGGATGCTACACAGTTAATCAAGAATGATTCCCTCCCAAGAGCCAACTTATACACACAGCCTAAAACCTCTCATTCCCCACATGCTTGTCCCACCCCAGGAAGTGTGCCCCTTCTCTGCTCAACAGTCCTTCGGCTGCCCCACTTCCCTTCCAGGTCTTCAACAACAGGTCAGACATGAATTCTCAGAGCACTATAGCTGTTGTTGGGATCCCTCTAGGAGAAATCACTTCCCCAACAACCTCTCTCACCTAGAGAGAGTTTCCCACAGGCCTGCAAACATGCTTCTTATTTCCCAACCAACTCTCTCACCTGAAGATATTTTCTCACATGCCTGACAACATGCTTCTTCAATCCATCTCCTTAGCAAAAACAACAACAACATTCATCTAACACACAAGTGATGGCATCAACCGAAAATGGGTAAGGACATAGAAGATGGAATAAAGCCATGCTCAGCCAAGAAACTACGTTGGTAGCAACAACCAACCGTTAAGACACAACATGGGCACAGAAAAATACAGGTACGTCGGGATTCACAAGAAATAAACAGGATCACTCAAGTATAAATGTGGGTTCTAGAGGTGCGTGCATGTTTAGAGGTCGATAATAGAGGTAATGGATCCCTACGTGCATGCATGGGTGCATAGGAAGCCTGGACATAATGGAAGAGCACCCCCAAGAATGACAAGTTTTCCAAATATAATTGCATGTCCCAAATCAGACACTTGTACTCATGAAGCCACATGAGCTCCACTTAACATTTGTTCCCTTCCCACAGGAACTTAGGATAACATAGGTTATGTCCAACCTTAGTTTTTAGGAAATAATAATATAATATTATTCCCTTAGAGATAAGCCCTCAAACTTAGCCATTTTCCTAGCCTCTTAGACCCATCCCTTTCCCTACCTAGTGTAGCTTAGTCCTCCATTCTCTTTTATCGTGGTTGGTCTACACGCAACGATGTATTTATATTAATTATATGAGTATTTACATATACAAAAATAGGTTCATTGGCCTTTAGCATCTAGGCTCTCTGGCCTAATCATCAAATAAGCCTCCTAGATTATATTCACTTGGCTCACCAACCTACAAAACATATTTACATTCACATTTACAATTGGGGCTCGATCTTGGGGTGTTACAGAAAAAATATGTGCCTGATCCTAACCACATATTTTATCACACTGTGATCCAGGTGGAACATGAAGGGGACTTTCGGGTGGAACCAGTGTGCACCTTGGACCAGAAAGTCAAAGTTCTCAAGAACAAATCTATCAGCCTGGTAAAGGTTCAATGGACCTGCTACGATCTTGAAGACACTACATGGAGCACAAGGAGACCATGTGAATGGAGTACGTGCATTTTTTTGTAAATTTTGAAGAAAATTGAATGTGCATTTGTATATAAGTGTGTAAGATTCATTTTGGCAGTTGGAGTTCTTAGAATGCTGCAAACCCCCAACCCTCTATCGGCCCTCAGGTCAAGGTCTGCTACAGGATCGTTCGATTTCCCCTTGAGCCGAAATGGCTCTTTCGATTCCCTGCTGGAATATTCATTTATCGATCCATACGTCCTTTCGACAACTTCCCTGTGAGAATGACACTAGGCGCAAGGTCCCCCTTCTCCGAACAACCACAATGCTATGACCAAGGCCTAATCCCAAAGGCGCTTGTCACAACTCGCAATCTTGCAAGTTCGCGAGTCAAAACCCCTGATTCTTCCTTCCCAATATCGCGATACCCGAGATCATGAAATGGGTATAGCAGCTTCCCTTGTCAGCACCCTCTGCGTGTGACCGCTGGCTAGGCTAAACGCTAGCTCCCGTTGCAACTTCGCGACTTCGCAAGTCGAAGGGTTGAGCCTCCGTGCTCTTCCCATGCGAACCTCTGAGACTTGAAAGTCAGCGAGGGTTGACTTTCCCTTTGCACTTCTCGCAACTCGCCACTTCGCGAGTTGTAGCGTCGAGCTCTCGTGCTCTTATCCCGCGAATCCCCGAGATGCGAGAAGTCAACGGAGTGTTGAATCCTTTTCCTAGGCGACGCATATCCACCTGTCAACCACACGGGCCCCACCTTGTGGTTCTTCCACGTGTCCACATTCGTGCCTCGACTCTCGGCACTTCGCGACTTCTGCAGTCGAGACAAGGTCTTCTCAACCTCCGAACCTCCGAATGCACGATATGCACGATGAGGCTCTGATCCAACGGTCCTCCCACGACCTGGATCTAACGACTATCCTTGCTCCTTGCGATTTCACAACTTTGCGACTTGGAGCACCCAACCTTTGGGCTCTCACCTTGCGAACCTCCGAGTTCGCGAGATCCATTGATCTCTGCCACCTGTCCTCCTCAAACGGACGGTCCTGATCCTCTTCACGACTTCGCTACTCACGAAGTCAAGAGACTTCCTCCTCTGACTCCCGATGTCCGAATCCCTGATAGAGAGGATCTCACGACACGTGTCCTCCTTCCAACGGATGGCTCAGATCCCCTTTCTCTATTTCGGGACTTCTGATATCGAGTGCCTGGACTTTCGTCCTCAGGACTCCTGAACTTCCGAACGCCGAAATCCAGATATCAACCCTTTCGGGACTTTCGCTTCTGCTTCTCTATGCATGAGAGTTTAAACCTCATGCAGCTCTCGATAGATCCAACAACTGTCGGGTTTTTCGCTTAAGATCTGACGGTTCAGATCATCTCTCCTGTGCGCTCCTCCTGGACGTGAAAACCTTCAATGGTCCAGATCTCTCCAGAGCATCCAACGACAGCTATTGCTCCTCCTGAGCTTTGGCGCACTTTCTACTAATACTTGGAAAAATTCCAATGTTCAAAGGCCTCGACCTTTGTTCTCCTTTACCTGCGAGCTCTTCGACTTGATTCCTCGCCTGCGCGTATAAAAACGTTGCTTCTCCCGAGCTTTAGGGAACCCCAAACCCTTCAAAGAGTTCTGTGACTTTTTCACTCCTCGCAGAGTCTTTGCACACAAAATTCTATCTCTTCTGAGCTTTTCAGATACTCAGGCCTCTAAGGGATTTTATCCTTTTTCCCTTCTCCTTCAGATAGATAACTTGGATGCCCTCCTGGCTATCCTTCACTCAAGCAACCTCTTGCTGAGTGTTTCAGGGTGTTCAGTAACCCTGCGAAGATCCTTCAATGGATTCTTCTTCAATCTATGAACTCAAAGAGTTCCTTCTGCGCGCTATGGCACTTACTCAATACCCTCCTGGAAGAGTCTCAAGAATCCTCATTGATCCTTGCTTCTTATGAACTCCCAACAAAGTTCTTCCTTTGTGCACTCCTTGCACTGGCTCAATGCCCACCTGGCAGAGTTGTATAGAACTCCTCAGAGCTTCTGTCTTCTTCTGAACTCACAACAGAGTTCTTCTCCTGTGCACTCCTTTTGCATTCGCTCAATGCCCACTTGCCAGAGATTTACAAAACTCCTCAGAGATTCTATATTCAACTGTGTCTCGCCTACACAACCTTGCCTTCTGAGGCGTTCAACAACCTCCAAGGTCTTCCCTAAATTGATTATTTCAGCTTCTGTGCCCGCTTGGCACGTCTTTGTCTGAATCCGCAGAGTTCAGAAGTGCTTCTGTGCACTGGTATTCAGATACCACAATACTCTGTCACGCCCTCCTGGCATGAAACCACAAAGAACCTCTCAATCCTAAAAATCAAACAACTCCCTGCAAATGAAAACCTACAGCATACATTCACAACATAAATAGAACACACATTGACATTCATTCAACATAAGAAGTATGCAGGAAAACTATTGTTTGCAAATGCCTGTTTTTACAAGGTGTTCATGAGCACATACTTTAACAGAGTCTCGGCTCCTTCTCTTGCACACTCGCTCTGTCTTGTGCATACTCTCTTCTACACAAAAATGAGATACTATTATCTTTTTACATGAGGGGGCTCCTAGAGCTCTTCCCTCCACACTCACCTACCCTATTCAATTACATTGAATGGGTTGTTTAGTCCACAATCGGATCTAGATCTCAGCCTTCAAACATTAAAGGCTTACCTACTTCTACGCCTGTGGAAATCACGACCTCACGACTCAACAGCCTAAAACATTTAATTACATTCAATTTCAAAATTGAAAACGAGGGCTGTGCCTCTCTTCAGCCTTGAATGTACGCGGTGATGTGGCTGGCTAGCTGGCTGGCAGACGTGGAGAGATGCTCCTGCATCATACTCCTCAGCTGCAAAATTCATGAGCTCCTGCTCATGAGCTTCCACCCTCAGCTGTGGAAATCCTCCTGGATCCCAAACAAATTTCTGGAGCTATTCGTCTGCTCCATCTCCTTGTTGCTGTTGCTTCTGCTATGCTGTTTCTACTGCTTCTTTTCTACTCAGCCTCTCCTCCTTACTAGCAGTCTCTGCTGACTCTACCATCAGCCTCCTGATCTTCTCGATCACTTTGTCCAACTTCTCCAGTGGCTGGCTCTGTTCATGCAGTCTCCTCAGCTGCATTTTTTTTCTGCAAATAGGTAGATCATCATGATCTCCCATGCCATATTCTTCTGTGGCACTAAGTGTCCACTCTGCTGCAGACTTCATCTTTGCAGTCTCCTCTTGACTGACCTGCTGTTCAGTCACCTTTTCTGACAGCTCAACTTCTGCCATTTCTCCTACTGGCTCTGGATTGTTCAGCCAATCCTCCAGCATCTCTAGCTCCATCTCCCATGGAGTGAGTAATCTATCTGCCTGCTCTTCTTCTTCTTCTCCTGTCAACTTCAATGCCGCAACTTCCTCCTTTTCAGCTTCTTGGCTGAAAGTATCGAGCCATTCCTCAGAATTCTCATCTTCTTCTTCTGCTTGGGCAGTCTCAAATATTTGCTCCAATTCTTCTCTGACAGTCTCAACTAGATGTCCTACATCTGCAACACAGATTTCTGCCTCCTCTTGGGAAAATGGTAGGAATATTTGAATTCCCCCAATCATTAGAATATTCCTCAGATCTTCCTCTTCTGTCATCTACATCTGCTGATCCAAACTCACCTCTGAGTTTATGAGACCCTCAGGCAATCTCATCTGGTTATCCCTGCCCACCTGGAAGTATGGGATTTCCCTGTTGCCCTCCTGGCAGTCTATGGAATCAACTGATCACATCTCTGTTCCCTTGCCCACCTAGCAAATTGGAAACTCTCGGTTGCCCTCCTGGCAGTCCATGAGATCCCGCAGCGATCTCGATCCATTGCCCACCTGGAAATGTGAAATTCCATGGCTGTCCTCATGACAGTCTGTGAGATCCCGCAACGATCTCAACTCTTTTCCCACCTGGCAATTGGGAATTTCCTCTCTGCCCTCCTGGCAGTGCTTGAGATCTTCATCCGATCCCATTTCATCCTCTGCATCACTGAGATTTCTCCCAGTCTCTGGTTCACATATCTGAACCATTTCTTCTAGTCTATCGAGGTTTTCAGCATGCCTCAACCACCTTCTCAACAGTCTACAGTGCCTTATGACCATCAACTGCTTGACTGGCCATTTTACCTTCGTCTTCATGGGCCATTCATATACCCATCTTGACCTTGTATTCTATTGCATCCACAATGCAATCTTTTCCATTTCTGCCCTTATATCATCGAGCTCTTCATCTATTTCAGATCTACTCATCAGCTCTGGTTTCTTCTTTCCAACATATCTACGACCTTCAGTAGCCATCTTGCTATATCTGCCTGCCCACCTGGAAAAACCTGCTACTCACCTACAAGTAATCACCACGGAGTCTCCAACACTCTGTCTTCCTTTTCCCTCTCCCTCTGCCTGAAATAATACAAACAAAGTTCAGGCTCTGATACCACTTGCTGCAGACCCCCAACCCTCTATCGACCCTCAGGTCAAGGTCTTCCCTAAATCGATGATTTCAGCTTATGTGCCCGCCTGACACGTCTTTGTCTGAATCCACAGAGTTCAGAAGTGCTTCTGTGCACTGGTATTCAAAGACCACAGTACTCTGTCACGCCCTCCTGGCATGAAACCACAAAGAACCTCTCAAGCCTGAAAATCAAACAAATCCCTGCAAATGCAAACCTACAACATACATTCACAACATAAATAGAACACACATAGACATTCATTCAACACAATAAATATGACGGAAAACTATTGTTTGTATTAAATGACAAATGCATGTTTTTACAAGGTGTTCCTGAGCACAGACTTTAATAGAGTCCCGACTCCTTGTCTTGCACGCTCTCTCTCTCTTGTGCATACTCTCTTCTACACAAAAATGAGATACTATTATCTTTTTACATGAGGGGGCTCTTAGAGATCTTCCCTCCACACTCACCTACCCTATTCAATTACATTGAATGGGCTGTCTAGTCCACAATTGGATCTAGATCTCAGCCTTCAAACATTAAAGGACTACCTACTTCTACGCCTATGGAAAACACAGCCTCACGAATCAACAACCTAAAACATTTAATTACATTCAATTTCAAAATTGAAAATGAGGGCTGCGCCTCTCTTCAGCCTTGAATGTACGTGCTGACGTGGCTGGCTAGCTGGCTGGTAGACATGGAGAGATGCTCCTGCATCATAGAACCACATCTTGAATATTCTTGGACAACCTACACTGGAGCCCTGGAAGGAGAGTGGTATAGCCTGAGGAACTACGATGCAGAGAAGGGGGTACACTTTCTTGGATTGTGTGAGTTAAGGGGAACATGATATTTATGGTTGGAACTATTGTGGGAGTTGTGAACTTGCAAAAATACTAAGTGTTATGATGTAATTTTCTTGTACATGTATACTAGTATGGTGTTTTTCATTAAGGAATGTGCAATTTGTAGTGGGAGGGGATTGTAACATCCTCATTTTTAATCCTCGTATTAGCAATATGTAATGTAAAAATGATATATGGACATGGGCCAAGAAATGTAATATTTAAACATTGTATATAAAAATTAATAAAATAAAATGTGATTCCAACTGCAGATGGACATGGACAGAGTCATGGGGGATGCATTTTCCACAATATAGAAGACGTCTAAAGGGGGGTTTTTATTCATGAGTCTTAAATCACAAACCATTCCTAAAGTTATTGTTTTGAGTGAACCTTCTAATTTTCCCTTGAGTGTATGAGAGCCCAATCATTGAACACATGTAAGAGGGTGGGTGTGAGGAGTCACATCCCATAGTTATTAGAAGCATGGGGGTGAAGTATAATCAACATTGGGGAGAGTAAGAGTTAATTGGCTTGGGGGAAATGAAAATTTGTATAGGAAAAGAGGGAAGTTTTTATAGGAATATTTTGGGACATCAAGAGGGAGATGAGTTGTGGAATTGGAAGAGAGACATAGTGGGTTTTGTGGGAAGCTTGTAGGAGCTATAAAATGCATGAAAAAGAAGGTTGTTAGGCCTATAGAGTGAATTTTTTGTGTGCAGAGAAAATGATTCATTGTTGGGAGTTTTCTATTGCAACTATAATTCCCTGGAGTTCCCAGCAGGAGAGATTCCTAGCCAACGTATGCTGGATCCTTGGAGAGAATGGGGATATCCTGAGGAACTGTGTAGCAGAGAAGGGGATCCCATTACTTGGGTTGTGCAGGTTGTGGGGAAGAGAGTTGGTAGATTGGGATGGTTGTAGGAAACTAGCTTGTTGTAAGTGGAGAGTAGACACCCTTAGGAGACACTGTAGTATTCCAGATATAAAATAGTATGCAAAACATAAATATTTTAGCTAGAAATGGCATAACAAAATGATATAACCAGAACAATACCAAAATAACACCAGAAAGAGCACCTTGATTAATGATATCAATTTTCACTTGTCTCTTCGAGGGGGAAACCTCCAACAGAGAAGAACTCTATTACAATAATATCCAAGGCAAAAATTATCATACCCTCTACTCCTATTTATACTAAATTTGTCTATTCAAAAGAACAATCTAGAGGAAGATCCTTCTAGAAGTGGAAGCTTCTATTAGGTCTTCTTACATTTGACTTATTATTCCTTATTGATAAGCCTTATTAATATTAACCTTTATTACATGGAAATATATTATTCTACCTACGTGAGGTGTTAGGGAGGTTAGGTTCCTAACATGTCCTCCCCCTTAAAAACAACCTTGTCCTCAAGGCTTGAGATCAGGAAATTGTTGTAGAATGGTAGCTGGTTCCCAAGTGGCATCGGTTGGAGTTGTATCTTTCCATTGGAATAACACTTCCTTGATGGTGCATTGATGTAGACAACGCTCACACTGGTCCAAAAATGCTTGTGGTTACAACCAGATGGAACCTTCTTCATCCAACTCGGGAAGGCTAGTTTGAGTTTGGCACTTAGTTCCAATCACCTTCTTTAAGTAGGAGACATGAAAAACAGGATGAATCTTAGAATGACTAGGAAAAGCTAACTGATAGGCCACATGTCTCAGACGCTTGAGAATAGTATAAGGACCATAAAATTTGGGCACCAGTTTCTGACAATGGTCATCCTTGAGGGAAGTTTTTTTATAAGGTTGCAGTCGAAGAAACACTTGGTCTCCTTCAACAAATTGACGTTTAGAGAGACCTTGATCTTCCTGTTGCTTCATACGATTTTGGGCCATGAAAAAATTCTCTTTAAGGGTACGGATAATAGCCTCTCGAACTGTAAGCGTTTGGTCAACCCCCTGGACCTTCGAGACACCTGGCAGGTATGAGAGAACTGAAGGTGGATTTTTTCCATATAATGCTTCAAAAGGAGTCATGCAAGAAGTTGTATGGTAAGAAGTGTTGTACCACCATTAAACTAGTGGTAACCATTGAGCCCACTGATTTTTCCTTTCCGATGCAAAACACCTCAAATATTTTTCCAAACACTTGTTGACAACTTCAGTTTGACCATCAATCTGGGGATGATAAGTTGTGCTAAGATGCAATTGGGTGCCCTATAGAATGAACAATTCTTGCCAAACATTGCTGGTAAAAGTTGGGTCTCGATCATAAACAATTGAATGAGGCATTCCATGAAGCTTGAATACATGATCCATGAAAAGTTGAGACACAATGGAGGCGATAAATAGGTGTTGAAGATAACATAACTGAACATACTTGGAAAGACGATCAACGACCACCATGATGACTGATTTATTACCCGATTTAGGTAAGCCCACAATAAAATCCATAGAGATATCCCTCCAAAGAGCAGGTGGAATCGAAAATAGTTGTAGTGTGCCAGGAGCTTTCACTGTTTCTCCCTTGTTGCATTGACAAACATCAAATTATGCCACAAAATTGCAAATGTCTTGTTTCATATCATCCCAGAAAAAAGAATGTTTGACCCAGTCATAGGTTTTGGTAAACCCTGAGTTCTCATCTATGGGTGTAGCATGAAGCTTAGAAAGTATCGTGGATTTAAGTTGTGACTGTTTACTTAAATACAAACAACCTTTGTAGAGAAGCTCATTATTGTGCCAAGAGTACCCTAGGGAAACTGGAGAATTGGACTGCAATTGTTGGATCAGATGTGAAATTTTGGGATCTTGTAGCCATTCCTAGTGAACAACTTGAAGACAATATGGTACAATGAAGGTGAGGGAAAAAAAGGGACCCTTCATTTTCATATTTTCTTGAAAGTGCATCAACAACCACATTGTCTTTGTATTTCTTGTAAATGTTATCATAATCATATCCAAAGAGCTTATTCACCCATTTTTGTTGTTACGGGGAGGAAGGGCATTGTTCTAGAAAACACTTGAGGCTTTGATGATCTGTCTTAATTTGGAAGTAGTGCCCCAATAGATAAGGGCTCCAAAGATTCGCTACATGCAAAATATCTAACATTTACTTTTCATAGATTGATTGGCCCAAATGTCACTCTAAAATTTGTTTGCTGGTAAAGGCCAAAGGCCGACCATCTTGCATAAGGACTACTCCAATTCCTCTCCTTGAAGCATCACATTCCAGGACAAAGGTCTTTGTGAAATCAGGAAGGACCAGGACTGGAGTGGTGCACATGGTCACCTTCAAGGTTTGAAAGGCCTAATTAGTTGCGGGAGTCCAAGTGAAAGAATTATTTTTAAGGAGAGCAGTGAGAGGTGCCACAATCTTGCCATAATTCTTAATAAACTTGCAATAATAGCTTGTTAAACCCAAAACTCCACACAAGCTTTTGAGAGTCTTTGGGTGAGGCCAATTCTACATAGCTTCAATCTTTTTAGGATCCACCCTGACACCTACCTTGCCAACAATATGACCCAAGTACTCGACTTCCGAGGTGCCAAAAGCACAATTAGATTGTTTGAGGAAAATTTGGTGTTGAGAGAGTAGATGTAGAACTTGATCCACATGAGCAATATGGGTTGTCCAGGTTTTACTATAGATGAGGATATCATCGAAGAAAACTAAGAAAAAATGACATAGAAAAGGACAGAAGACATGATTCATGATGCTTTGGAAAGTGGAGGGAGCATTACAAAAGCCAAAGGTCATGACCAAAAACTCATAGTGGCCCTCATGAGTTCGAAATGCAGTCTTAGGAATGTCTGCCTCATTCATATGTATCTGGTGGTAGCCATAACGATGATCAAGTTTAGTAAAGAACTGGGCAACACTCAATTCATCCAAGAGGTCATCAATGACAAGAATAGGAAATTTGTCTTTGATGGTGAGTTTGTTGAGGGCGCATAAGTCGGGGCACACGCACCAAGAGCCTTCTTTATTAAGGAACATGACCACAAGAGAAGAGTATGGGCTCGTACTAGGACGGATAACACATGTGGTGAGCAATTCTTGAACAATTTTCTCAATTTCATTTTTTTGGGAAAAGAGATGACGATAGGGACGAACATTGAGAGGAAGGTTGTCGGGGAAAAGGGGAATGGAATGATCATGAAAACCACGGGAATGAGGAATTCCCTAGGGATTAGAAAAAACAACTTGATTTTTGGATAGGATGGATTGGAGGTCCTACGGCATAGAGGGCGTCTTAGTGGCGTGAATGGCATGGAGTTGTGCAATAATGCCAGAATGACATTTTTTGTGGAGCTTTTCCATGCGATGGGAACTGATGATCTTCAGGGAACCGATGGTGATGCCTTGGAACATATATTTGTTGGCCCTTCTGGTTGAATTGCATGGTTAATTCCTTAAAATCCATGAGAATGGGACCCAGAGTCAGCCATTCTGCACCCAACACAATGTCACAATCGCCCATGTCGATAGAAAACATATGATATTTCATGTGGTATTGAACAATTTGGAGACACACATTTTCACAACGCCCTCCACATTTCATAGACCCACCATTGGCAATCATGATTTGGAAATTATTGACGGCACAGATATAACAATTAGTTTCTTGGGAAATGCGGCAATGAATAAAATTATGTGTTCTTCCACTATCAACAAGGATGATGAACTTCCTATGATTAATGTAACCAATTAGCTTGAGGGTTTGGGGAACATAGAACCCAGAGAGAGTTTCAGGGAAATGACCAGTTCAACTTCGGGAGGGTCAGAGGGTGGGGTCATGTTAGTGGGTTTAGGTGACTCAACCACATGGGGGGGCCTCGACATCATCTTCTGAAACATCCTCAGAGATGGCCATAAAAGTATTTTGTTCCTTACACTTGTGCCCAAGAAAATATTTTTCATCGCAATCATAACAAAGGCCTTTGAGTTGGCATTCATCCATTTATGCCCTGGTCAATTTCTGGATCTTTAGTGGAGTGGAAGGAGGAGTGGGAGTGACTGGTTTAGGGCGAGGAATAAAGGAGGGTTTTTGGGTTTGAGAAGATACAACCTCTGGTGCTTCCTTAGCTATTTTAGTAACTTCCACCCAACTCTGAGGTCGATCCATGAGGACATAAGCACAAATATCATCCTTGAGACCATTGGTAAAACATTCTCAGAAAAAAACATCATACATGCCCTTTATACGAAAATATAATCGCTCAAAAGTGGCTATAAATTCTTCCACTTTGACAAATTGTTTCAACTTTGTCAAATGACCTAAATGGTTGGTGTCAGTGTCAAAGCGTTCATAAAGCTCTGCCACAAATTGTATCCAAGCCACATACCCTTGGAGGAATTTTTTTCTCCATTGCCACCATTGCCAACGTTCTTGATCTAGATGGAGAACACCATACCAGAGTTTGGCCAACTCATCTGTAATTACATATAAAAAGAAATAATGTCCCATTTGAGTTACCCAACCAGTGGGATCCGAGCCATCAAATTTGTTCACATCCACACGAGGAAGGCATAGGTCACGCTGAAAGTGATGGGGATGAAAAGTCAGGTAATTAGAGGAAGTTTCATCTTCAGAGTGAAAAGGTGGGTCATAGGAGGGAAGATCTGCAGGGATATTCAACTTGGCGCAAATCATGCTAGTGAAGGATGCAAGCTAGGTAGTGAGGTCCTGTTTGATGGTTTCCATGTTGGCGTCTATGGAGGAATGCATGTTTTTATTGATGGTGGAAAAATTGGCATCTATGGAGGAATGCATGTTTTTATCGATGGTGGAAAAATTGGCACTGAGCTGCCTCACTTCATGTTGGGTCTCTGTGAAATTAGAGGACAAGGAACTGAAGCGAGATTCCAAGTCTTGGCTACCGGTGTGGGCCATGATGAAAATGAAAAGGGATGGGTGGGACCACACAAAAAATGGGTAATGGGTGAAGTGTATCACGATGATTAGGGTGAAGAGGGGAATCCAATGGGGTAAGGCCCAAATACGGGTGTTGGAAGGGGTCCAACAGTAGTACTTGACCCAATATCTCAAGGCACCAACTAAGGAGGCTAGATTGTGCCCTTAGCCATACTACCTGACTACCCATGTACTAGAGAGTATCTTCTCAAGTGTTATTCTAGGTGGCACTATGGCAGTCAGGAAGTCGATCAGTTTATCTATGGAGGGATTCAATAGATCTAGGCCGATCCATATACAGGTGTTGTCTAATGCGCTACCACTTGAAGGAGTACAAAAGGGGTTACAAGGGTGGACACAAAATGTGTGCTTGAGTACCACTTGTATTTACCGCGTGTATGAATCCCCGAACATGGGTTTATGCATGTAACAACATATATTTGTAGCTTTAATACGTCGAAATATGTCTCTACCCTGAAAAAAAAAATTAACCCACAATTTTCTGCTAAGGAAAGTGCTCTGATACCACTTGTAGTATTCTAGATATAAAATAGTATGCAGAACATAAATATTTTAGCTAGAAATGGCAGAACACAATGATATAACCAGAACAATACCAGAATAACACTAGAAAGAGCACCTTGACTAATGATAGAAATGTTCACTTTCCTCTTCGAGGGGGAAACCTCCATCAGAGTAGAGCTCTATTATAATAATATCCAAGACAAAACTTCTCATACACTCTACTCCTATTTATACTAAATTTGTCTATCCAAAAGAACAATCTAGAGGAAGATCCTTCTAGAAGCGGAAGCTTCTATTAGGTCTTCTTACATTGGACTTATTCTTCCTTATAATAAATAAATAAATAGCTAGAAATGGCATATGAACAACAATATAACCAAGACAACAACACAATAAAACCAAAATGATACCAGAATAACACCAGAACGAGCACTTTGATTACTGAGAGAAATGTTCACTTGTCTCTTTGAGGGGGAAACCTCCAACAGAGAAGAGCTCTATTACAATAATATCTAAGACAAAATTTCTCATACCCTCGACTCCTATTTATACTAAATATGTCTATCAAAAGAACCATCTAGAGGGAGATCCTTCTAGAAGCGAAAGCTTCTATTAGTTCTTCTTACATTGGAATTATTCTTCCTTATTGATAGACCTTATTAATATTCACCTTTATTACATGGAAATATATTATTCTACCTACGTGAGGGGTTAGGTCCCTAACATTCCCTCCCCCTTAAAAACAACATTGTCCTCAAGGCTTGAGATGGGGACATTGTTGCAGAATGGTAGTTGGTTCCCAAGTGGCATCTGTTGGAGTTGTATCTTTCCACTAGACTAACACTTCCTTGATGGTTCATTGACATAGATGACACTCACATTGGTCCAAAACTGCTTGTGGTTGTAGCCAAATGGAGCCTTCTTCGTCCAACCAGGGAAGGTTGGTTTGAGTTTGGCACTTAGTTCCAATCACCTTTTTTAAGCAGGAAAAATGAAAAACATG
Organism: Picea engelmannii; assembly: GCA_009831015.1. Lineage (NCBI taxonomy): Eukaryota > Viridiplantae > Streptophyta > Pinopsida > Pinales > Pinaceae > Picea > Picea engelmannii. The sequence goes on along the minus strand of ML777078.1, from coordinate 667,565 downwards.
ATGGAGATTAGAATGAATGGGAAAAGATAACTGATAGGCCACCTATCCCACACGCTTGAGAATAGTATAAGGACCATAAAATTTGGGCGCCAGTTTCTGACAATGGTTAGCCTTGAGGGAATTTTTCTTCTAAGGTTGCAGTTGAAGAAACACCTGATCCCCTTCTCCAAATTGACGTTCAGAGTGACCTTGATCTTCTTGTTGCTTCATGCGATTCTGGGCCATAACCAAATTCTCTTTGAGGGTACGAATAATAGCCTCTCAAACTGTAAGTGTTTTGTCAATCGCCTAGATCTTCGAGACACATGGAAAATATGAGAGAACTGAAGGTGGATTTTGTCCATATACCGCTTCAAAAGGAGTCACGCAGGTAGTTGTATGGTATGAAGTGTTGTACCACCATTCATCTAGTGGTAACCATTGAGCCCACCGATTCTGCCTTTCTAATGAAAAACACCTCAAATATGTTTCCAAACATTTGTTGACAACTTCAATTTGACCATTAGTCCGGGGATGATAAGTTGTGATTAGATGCATTTGGGTGCGTTGTAGCTTGAACACTTCTTGCCAAAAATTGTTGGTGAAAGTTGGGTCATGATCTTAAACAATAGAATGCAGAATGCCATGAATATTGAAGACCTGATCCATGAAAAGTTGAGCCACAATGGATGATGTAAATGGGTGTTGAAGAGCACAAAAATGAGCACACTTGGAAAGACGATCAACTACCACCATGATGACTGATTTATTGCCCGATTTAGGTAAGTCTACAATAAAATCCATAGAGATATCCTGCTAAATAGCAGGTGGAATTGGAAGCGGTTGTAGTGTGCCGGGAGATTTGATTGTTTCACCCTTGTTGCGTTGACACACATCAAATTCAATCACAAAATTATGAACGTCCTGTTTCATAACATCCCAGAAAAAAGAACGTTTGACCCGGTCATAGGTTTTGGTAAACCTAGAGTGCCCAGTTGTGGGTGTAGCACAAAGCTCAGAAAGTACCGTGGATTTAAGTTTTGATTGTTTACTTAAATACAAAAGGCCTTTATATCGAAGCTCATCATTGAGCCAAGCGTACCCTGGGGAAATTGGAGAATTGGACTGCAATTGTTGTATCAAATGTGAACTTTTGGGATCGTGTAGCCATTCCTAACGAACAACTTGGAGCCAATCTGGTACAGTGAAGGAGAGAGAAAAAAGGGACCCTTCATCTTCATATTTTCCGGAAAGTGCATCAACAACCACATTTCCTTTTCCTTTCTTGTAAATGATATCATAATCATATCCAAAGAGATCAGTCACCCATTTTTGTTGCTCGGGGGAGGAAAGGCGTTGTTCCATAAAATACTTGAGGCTTTGATGATCTGTCTTAATTTGGAAGCGGTGCCCCAATAGATAAAGGCGCCAAACATCCACGACATGCAAAATAGCCAACATTTCCTTTTCATAGATTGATTTTCCCAAATTTCTCTCGGATAGTTGTTTGTTGGTAAAGACCAAAGGCCAACCCTCTTGCATATGGTCAGTTCCAATTCCTTTCTCGGAAGCATCACATTCCAGGACAAAGATATTTGTGAAATCAGGAAGGGCCAGGACTGGAGTGGTACACATGGCCATCTTCAAGGTTTGAAAATCCTGAGCAACTGTTGGAATCCAAGTGAAATAATTATTTTTAAGGAGTGCAATGAGAGGTGCCACAATATTTCCATAATTCTTCACAAAATTCCGATAATAACCTGGTAAACAAAGAAATCCCCGCAATATTTTGAGAGTCTTTGGGTGAGGCCAATCTTGCATAGCTTCAATCTTTTTAGGATCCACCCTGATGTCGGCCTTGCCAATAAGATGACCCAAGTACTCAAATTTTGAGGCGCCAAAAGCACATTTAGATTGTTTGAGGAAAAGTTGGTGTTGAGAGAGTAGATGGAGAACTCGATCCACATGAGCAAGATGGGTTGTCCAATTTTTTATATAGATGAGGATATCATCAAGGAAAACTAAGACAAAATGATGGAGAAAAAGACGAAAGACATGATTCATGAGGCTTTGGAAAGTGGAGGGAGCATTACACATACCAAAGGGCATGACCAAAAAATCATAGTGGCCCTCATGAGTTCTAAAGGCAGTCTTAGGAATGTCTACCTCTTTCATATGGATCTGGTGGTATCCCGAATGAATATCAAGTTCAGTAAAGAACTGGGCACCACTCAATTCATCCAAGACGTCATCAATGGCAGGAATGGGAAATTTGTCTTTAATGGTGAGTTTGTTGAGGGCGCAAAAGTCGGGACACATGTGCCAAGAACCTTCTTTCTTAAGGACCATGACCACAGGAGAAGAGTAGGGGCTCGTACTAGGGAAGATAACACCTGCGTTGAGCAGTTCTTGAACCATTTTCTTAAATTTCATTTTTTTGGGAAAAGGGGTGACGATAGGGACGGATATTGGGAGGAAGGTTTCCTGGGACAAGGGGAATGGAATGATCATGAACACCACGGGAAGAAGGGAGTCCCTAGGGAGTGGAAAAAACCACTTGATGTTTAGAGAGGATGTATTGGAGGTCCTGCAACACATAGGGTGTCTCAGTTGCTTGTATGGAATGGAGTTGGGAAATAATGCCAGAATGACCTTTTTTGAGAAGATTTTCCATGCAATGGGAACTAATGATCTCTAGGTAACTGACGGTGATGCCTTGGAACTTATATTGTTAGCCTTCCTAGTTGAATTTCATGGTTAATTCCTTAAAATCGATGAGAATGGGACCCAAAGTCCTTAGCCATTCTGCACCCAACACAATGTCACAACCACCGATGATGATAGAAAACATATGAGATTTAATTCACCAATTTGGAGACACACATTTTCACAACGCCCTCCACATTTCATGGACCCACCATTGGAAATCATGATTTGGAAATTATTGACTACACGAATATAGAAATTAGTTTCTTGGGCAATGCAGGGCAATGCAACGATGAATAAAATCTTGGGTGCTTCCACTACCAACAAGAATGATGAATTTCTTATGCTTGATGTAACCAATTAACTTGAGGGTTTGGGGAGTAGATAATCCAGCGAGAGCATTTAGGGAAATGAATGGTTCTACTTCGGGAGGGTTTGAAGGAGGGGTTATGTCAGCGGGTTCAGGTGACACAGACATAAGGGGAGCCTCAACATCCTCTTCCGAAACATCCTCTGAGATGGCCATAAAAAGATTTTGTTCCTTACTCTTGTGTCCTGGAAAATATTTGTCATCACAATTATAACAAAGGCCTTTGAGTTGGAGTTCAACCATTTCATCCCTGGTCAATTTTTGGATCTTTAGTGGAGTAGAAGGAGGAGTGGGAGTTACTAGTTTAGTGCAAGGAATAAATGAGGGTTTGCAGTTTTGAGAAGAGACAACCTGTTGTGCTTCCTTAGCTCGTCCACCCAACTCTGAGGTTGAGCCATGAGGACATGAGCACAAATATCATCCTTGAGGCCACTGATAAAACATTCACGGAAAAAAGCATCAGACATGCCCTCTATATGAAAAGACAGTCGCTCAAAAGTAACTATAAAATCTTCCACTGTGCCAGATTGTTTCAACTTTGTAAAATGACCTAAATGGTTGGTGTCAGTGTCAAAGCGTTCATAAAGCTCTGCCACAAAGTGTGTCCAAGCCAAATACCCTTGGCGGGCATTTTTTATCCATTGCCACCATTGCCAACGTTCTTGAACTAGATGGAGAACACCATACCAGAGTTTGGCCAACTCATCTGTAATGCCATACAAAAAGAAATAATGTTCCATTTGAGTTACCCAGCCAGTGGGATCCGATCCATCAAATTTGTTCACATCCACACGAAGAAGGCGTAGGTTACGCTGAAAGTGATGGGGCTGAAACTTCTAGGAATGAGAGGAAGTTTCACCTTCGGTATGCAAAGGTGGGTCAAATAAGGGAAGATCTGTAGGGATATGCATCTTGGTGCAGATCATCGTAGTGACAGATTCAAGCTGGGTAGTAATGTCTTGTTTGAGCTCTTGTTTGAGTTCCTCGATTGAGGCGACGATGGAGGAATGCATCTTTTGATTGATGGTGGCAATATTGGCACTGAGTTGTCGCACTTCTTGTTGGGTTTCTGTGAAATTAGAGTGCAAGGTAGTCTTGGCTATGAGTATGGGCCATGATGACGAGGGAACATGAAAAGGGGCAGGTGGGACCACACAGAAAATGGGTTATGGGTGAAGTGTATCACAACGATCAGGGCAATGAGTTGAATCTAATGGGGTAAAGCCCAAATAAGGGTGTTGGAAGGGGATCGGGTCCACAAGAAAAAAAAATTGTTGAAAAATGATAGGTATGACTGCGATAAGGGAGAAGAGAGAAATCCAATGGAATAGGTCTCAAATAATGGTGCCAACAAGATCCAAACTTTTTTTTTAACTCCTGCGGAGTTATACTCCGATCTGAAGAATATTGCTGTGATGAAATGCCCAAATGCTTAACAGGAAGAAATGTGTAGTAATTTTGCAACTCGAATGCATGAGACATAGTTGCGCAACAATAGATCTTGTATGTTCGGTTTTTGTTTCTGTCCCAAGGGTTAGGTATTCAAGGGTTCTACATACAAGGGTTTTCCCTATGCTATAGCTCTCTGATATACGTGCGGGGTCCAACAATAGTACTCGGTCCAATATCTCAGGGCACCAACTAAGGAGGTTAGACCGTGCCCTTAGCCGTACTACCTGACTACCTAGGTACTAGAGAGTATCTTCTTGAGTTTTGTTCTCGGTGGAACTATAACAGTCAAGTGACTGATCGGTTTGTCTATGGAGGGCTTCAAGAGATCTAGGCCGATCAATATACAGGTGTTGTCTGATGCGCTACCACTCGAAGGGGTACCAACAGGGGTTACAAGGGTGGCCAACAGATGTGCGTTTAAGTACCACTTGTATTTCCTGCATATGAATCCCCTACCACAGGTTTATGCGCATAACGACAGATCTTTGTAGCTTAAAGATGTCAGAATACGTCTCTACTCTGAAAAAAAATTAACCCACAATTTTCTGCCGAGGAAGGTGCTCTGATACCACTTGTAATATTCCAAATATAAAAAAAGTATGCAGAACAAAAATAAATAGCTAGAAATGGAAAGTGAACAACAATATAACCAAAACAACACCACAATAATACCAAAATGATACCAGAATAACACCAGAAAGAGCACTTTGATTACTGAGAGAAGTGTTCACTTGCCTCTTTGAGGGGGAAACCTCCAACAGAACAGAGCTCTATTACAATAATATCCAAGACAAAAGTTCTCATACCCTCGACTCCTATTTATACTAAATATGTCTATCAAAAGAACCATCTAGAGGAAGATCCTTCTAGAAGCGGAAGCTTCTATTAGGTCTTCTTATATTGGACTTATTCTTCCTTATTGCTAGGCCTTATTAATATTGACCTTTATTACATGGAAATGTATTATTCTACCTACGTGAGGGGTTAGGTCCCTAACATGTGATAGGGAGACATTAATTCGCCATGAATATGGCCAATGCACAAACCCATTGGTTGAAGGCTCGCCCACCAAATCCTTACGTGGCGTGATGACCTACCTTCTCCCCCGAAATATTAATCAATGTGAAGGAGGCATGGGATAGGAAGATTCAATTTGTTTGTGAACTTGAAATTGACATCGTTAATGTTGCACACAAAGTATTCAAGACCTTGTCCATCGCGAGTTTATTGTAACATCAGTTTGCCTATTCTTCGGACTCCCATACCCATAGAGCCATTAAAATGGAAAATGAAAATATTATTAAGGTGCATTCCCCTCGGGTGTTTGGCACTGGAAAAATATGGAGGATGTACATGACCATGAAGGTTAAAGTTGGGAGCATGAATGGCGACATGAAACACGGAGACTCGACATGACACAATGGGAAGGAGTTATAATGGGCATTGCAATTCAATTCCAAAGGGTAATGCAATCCTCTCCAATCACTCCTCTATTTCCACGTTTATTCTCCATTTCATGGTGTGCTTCACATTTCATGGTGCAAGCCTACCTCTCCAGCATGCACTCATGGAAAGGGGGATCCCTGGTCAGTGGGGACGATAGAGAAGAGGGAGACTCCCCGTCCCATGAATATAGGCTTTCAGGACACATACACCACTAGAGATTCAAGTGGAGCTGGAAATTGTAGAGGCTGACATTCGATTGGACTAAATCCTTGACCTAGATGAGGAAGTTGATGAAGAGCTTGGTCAAGGGATCCCAAACACAGGTTCCTCACGCTCCAGAGAGACGAAGTACCACATGACCATTGACCTTTACTGGCACATGAAAACTCTCTTAGGGAAGATGTTGACTAAGAGGAACATGGCTCACAATGAGATTCTAATGCAAATAGAACACCTTCAGTTTCGAATCAAAGAAGTAGACCAAAAAATCACTCTTCTTGTAGAGAAGGTAGTGGGTTTGGACCTCAATGAGCCACGTGAAGACAACCAACAGTTTCATGTTGAAATAACCAATTCTCCACCTGTATAATTTATGAATGGTTAGTTCATTAGTCTTTTGGTTTTCCTATACAGGCTATGCTAGGCTAGCTAAGCACCAATTTAGATGCCTGATCTCTGAACAATGATACCTCATTTTTTTTTTAATTTTGAAGACAAAGTTTGGTTATATTTTTGTAGCTCTAAGAACATTAGTACTAAGAAACAATTATTATGTTGTTGGTTTGGTTTTCCAAGTGGTAGGCCAACAACATGATAGATGTATTTTCCTCTTATGTTAATATGAAAAGATCATGGATAGGTTAAAAAAAAGTTATTGATTAAAATATAGTATCTTAAAAATATTTTTTTTTTCCTAAAATATAAGTTTTTAAGATTTTTTTTTCATGAAAACAATTTAAGATACTAAAATAAATAAAAATATTTAAGATTTTTTTTAAGAAATTAATTTAAGATATTTCTTTTCAATAATTTAGAATATTTCTTTTCATTTTGAGCATGAGCATGGTACCCAACGAAAAATGAATCATGTAAACTTAATGCATTTAATTATTTTTCATTTTAAAGATGGTACCCAATGAAAAATGAACCATGTAAACTTAATGCATTTAACTATTTTTCATTTTAAAGATGGTACCAGTGTAAAATGTTTTTGTTTTCCAAAATATGTTTATTTAATATTTTTTTAAGGAAACAATTTGAGGATATTTCTTTTTATTTTGAGGATGATATCCACTGTAAAGTAGACAAGATTTGGTGTGACTAATCACTTTCCCTCATTTCAAAGATGGTACCCAATGTAAAATGGGTAGTGTAGCTTAATGAGCTTGTTTGGGTGAAAATCGAAACAATGTGTTGGATTATTAACAATTTAGGACTCCATAATGTGTTGGATTATCACAATGTCTCAACAACAATAACACTAATTAAATAAACTAATTCTTAAACTTAAAAATGTTTAAAAACATCTTATCCCACCCTTAAACACTTAAGTAAAAGTGAAATTGCTAATACTTTACCAACTCTAATAAAACTCACAAAATATAAACATTGCATAAATATAATTTAAACCTACATAAAAGAAAAAAAAACTAATAATATTTAAGATAAGATAAATATTTAAAAAATATTATGCATTAATATACTTATAATTATTGATTAAATATATATATTTTTAAATTAAATATTGTATTGTAATAATATTTTTATGGAATTTATATTTATTTATAATCAATATAGAATTTACAAATATTTAGAAAATTAAAGTAATTTTTATTTTAATTGTAATTTTAATTTTGATTTAAAAAATTCATATAAATACAATATTGTTTAAAAATGAATTCCACTAACGAAATCTTAAAGAAAAAAACATGCATAATATGATGGTTATTTTTTTCAATTTTTAAACCTTTTAATTAAATTATAAATATTAAATAAAGGTTTAATTAAATTATAAATATTAAATAAAAGTAACATAGTAAGATGGGTAATTTTTTCAATTTTTTTTTTTTTTAATTAAATTATAAATGTTAAATAAAAATAGCACAAATAAAAATGATTACAAACAAAGGTATAAGAGAATTAAAACATTTTTCATGTTGTTCGTCAAAATAGATTTTAATTAAATTATACATACTTAATAAAAGTAGCACAAATAAAAATATAGCAAACACAGGTATAAGAGAATTAAAACATGTTTCATGTCATTTTTCAAAATATATTTTAAGAGTGTTATTGAAAAAGTCACGATTGACCTCACAAACATAATAGGATGCTTTTCCTCTTTATAAACTTTTAATATAACATCAGAATATACATAATAAAAATATAATATAATCATGATATTAGATAAGAATATACACAACAAAAATATTAACAAAGGAATAAGAAGATTAAAATAATTTTAATGACAAGGGTAATTGCACGTGTGTTGCTATTTACATTCCAACGATAATAGTAGGTTTTGACACTACATTCAACCAAACTTTAAATTTGACATTGGTTAATACTATGTCTTAACAATTATACAATGACACATCTAACATAATTGAATGCAATTAACATTTTCATGTATAAATATTTATTGTGAATAGGTTTTGACACTACATTCAACCCAACTTTAAATTTGACATTGGTTAATACTATTGGAATATATAATTTCTATTTATCTAATATGATGTATTAAGAAATAGAGTCAATCTTTATGTGAGTTGTGTGATCTTATTATTAGGAGTTTGTTAAGGAGTTGGATTTATGAGATCCTAGATTCGTGTTTATGGTTGAGATATTTGCTCAACCTCTCATCCTATAATTGGAATAAGTTAGATCTGATAACTATTAGTGAGCTCTATATAATGAGCCACAAATGTATTGTATAATATATTTTAGGAATCAAGTAATCTAATAGTGTTGTGTTATAATGTCTCTTGCATTTGTTAATTTGGTATCAGAGCGTCAGGGTTGGGCGTGACTCCCTCACGGGAGTGCCCATATAATGAGGAAAGATCACATCAGAGGAGACAGAGAGGGAGTTGATCCCCGGTGAAGGTGATATGAAGGGTCAGATGTTGCGCGTGATCCCAATTTACAGACATAGTTTCCATGTGAAGAGTGTGAACGTAGGGTTTTTCTGGATTCACATCTACTCGATTTACTGGAGGAGCATCATTTGCAAGGAGATGAAAGATGTTTCTTATCGTCACGATGGTGGGGGAATTTCCATGAAGAAACCCGGTAACAGGAAGGGGAGAAGCCCGCAAACTTGACGAGTTGATTATTGTTTGGCGTATGTGCATGGCTACTAGCGACAGTCAGTCTATTCGTGTGCCAAGGTGGTGACTGGTGGATCGGAGGATTAGTGTTATATTGCTGCAGGTAGAAGACAAGAGTGCTTGACAATGGCTGCTGCTGATTCATCAAATGGAGCTACAACTAATGCTAGTTCTTAGGCGGTTCCTAGGCCTCCTACAACTCCCTTGCCCTTACGTTACTCGAAATTCTCACAGGAAAAACTGCGAATTCTGGTGACTGGGGGAGCTAGCTTCATCGGATCTCATCGGATCTCATTTGGTAGATCGGTTGATGGAATCTGGCAACAATGAGGTGATTGTTGCTGACAACTTTTTCACTGGATCAAAAGATAACCTAAGGAAATGGATTGGGCATCCAAATTTTGAACTTATTCGGCATGATGTGACTGAGACCCTGTTGGTAGAAGTGGATCAGATCTATCATTTGGCTTGCCCAACGTCGCCTATATTCTATATATATAATCCTGTGAAGACAATAAAGACTAACATGATTGGCACATTGAATATGTTGGGACTTGCCAAGCGAGTTGGTGCAAGAATTTTGTTGACCTCAATGTCTCAAGTATATGGTGATCCTCTTGAGCATCCACAAAAGGAGGAACACTGGGGTAATGTTAACCCTATTGGTGTAAGAAGTTTCTAAGATGAAGGAAAGTGTGTGGCAAAAACATTAATGTTCGACTATCACATACATCATGGTCAGAAAGAATGTGTTTCTAGAACAAGTATGATAAATGCCTATGAAATTTTACTTTTAATTTCCCTCTGATCTTGTTTGGATCTGGTGGAGGGCTCAGCCAAAGTAGCCAAAGACAGATATATCGCTTCCAGCTAGAAACGAGAGACAAGTCACGAAGGAAGAGGAAGCTCGAGGAGAGGGCGAGAATGAAGGGCGTGTGACAAACCGTTGTCCATGATATTGCAGAGAACTCATTTTTTTTGAGTTTTGGAGAGGAGCTGCAATTGTTGAGTAAAGGAGTCGTAAAGCGAGAGGCTGCTATTGTTGGAGTTTGTTGTTGTTCATGCCATTACATGGAGGTGTTATAGAAAAATGAAGTGAGGTGTACGTGCTCATTCCGTCGGACTCACACATCCTCCAAATCAAGTCACAAAAGCGAGATTGAGTTGTGAGTGATATTTTTTGTTTGAAGTTGTGAGTATTTATTTTATTCAAGTTGTGTGAAGTGGTCATATGTGTGTCTTTTTCAAGAATGTTGATGAGATGCAAATGGGCATATGTAATGGGCTTGTAATAGTGGGCATATGATTAGTGAGAGTATTCTTGATATTGTTATAAAGCATTTTGAATGTTTTTTGTACTTGATTGAATGTTGTAAGGGGTGCATGATCGGTTGTACCCGACAGCCAAGTTTTTGGTCCAAATTGTAATGCTTAGCCATAGGCAAGCTAAATTCCCCAGGTTTGTTGTAAGCCCTGTTAGTAAGGCATAAACATGCATATGTGTTGTAGTGCAGAAGTGTGTGTGATCACAGGATGTGATACTCTCTCATAGGCAGAGAGGTTGTTGTATCAAGTTGTGGAATTAACCACTAGGGTAGGTACGAGGGTGGCAAGTGTACTCGTATGCTAGCTTGATGTTGAATCAGAGACTTTGGATCTTTGATTAAGGTGGGGATGTGAGATGGAAGAATCTCAAAGTGTGAGACCAAGTTGTGAGTCTTAGAGTGTGAGGGACCAAGTTACGTTTAAGGGAGAGTTTAACATTGATGAACCATGTAGATGAAAAGCATTCCTAGAGAACTGGCGAGTACAATGGATGGTACCCATGTATATCGGTAGATGGACTATTTTTTATATGGACCTCAATAATCAGATGCAGGTACAGGTTGAAGCAAAAGAAAGTTCAAAAGATTAAGGCCCGGACAATGATGAAGATATGACCACATAGATATTTAGATAAGTAGTCATTAAGGGAGAGTGTTGGAATATATAATTCCTACTTATCTAATATGATGTATTAAGAAGTAGAGTCAATCTCTACATGAGTTGTGTGATCTTATTATTAGGAGTTTGTTAAGGAGTTGGATTTATGAGATCCTAGATTCGTGTTTATGGTTGAGATATTTGCTCAACCTCTCATCCTATAATTGGAATAAGTTAGATCTGATAACTATCAGTGAGCTCTATATAATGAGCCACAAATGTATTGTATAATATATTTCAGGAATCAATTAATCTAATAATGTTGTGTTATAATGTCTCTCTCATTTGTTAATTAATACTATGTCTTAACAATTATACAATGACACATCTAACATAATTGAATGCAATTAACACTTTCATGTATAAATATTTATTGTGAAATTTGTTTTTTTCTTGGTTTCACTTATACTTGACAAATGTATTTGCTAATTGTATTATGTGAGACTCGACCTCACAATCCCCATTAAGACTATCGTCTATAAAGTTTCTGCATTATTGTCTTCTATTGTTGAATGTATTCTTCTATATGTTAATACAACTATATCGTGTATTGTAGCACTTGCTATATTATTATGTTCAAACTTATGATTTTACTTTTTGGTTGTATTTTGTCCTCCACAAACTTGCACAATCACTTAGTAACTATGGATTCTTTCATGGGTTCTTGGTTGTCCCCATAACTACTCTTTGAAGTATGGATTAGTGACCATAAAAGTCATACTTACCAATACAATATCATAAATTGATATTGCTACTTTGTATTGTTGTATGGACTATGTTAACTTACAAGAAGCACAAAGTTTAACATACAACTCAATTAGAGCAACTTGTTAGGTGTCAAATTGGATCAATACAAGTCCCATGACATTGAAGAATGATTTAGAATCTATTTAATATGCAGGCTATGATCAATGATGCTCCTCACAAGTAAATTAAAGAGTTTTGTAGCCACTTTTCATAGTTTAACATGTGATTGAACTTATTACTGTGAGTCTCTTGCATGTGTATGCTACGATTAATATGCTTTTCAAGAGCATTCTGAAGAGTGATATCATTAATTTGTGTAGCATACCATGCAATTGAATCAACTGGTTTGATAGATTTTTGTTATCTCTTGCAATTCTCCAATAATTAGCTACATGGTTCAAAGTTCCATAGAATTCTATGTTATGCGCTAACAACAACATAGGCATGCATTATCATGGATATCAAACACACTCTAAGCCTTTCTATCCTTTTAAGTGATCTATAAATTGTCCTGGATATTCCACTGGAACAATTCATCACAACAAATCTAATAAAACATTGAAATCTCTACTATTAAGGTTATTTGTCCTTTAGATATCCAGAATATTTAGTTATTAATTTTCTTCTTATGCATGAAATAGATAAAATACAGAAAATAGAGAACAATAAAATACAATCACACCATCCCCAAATAAACACAAGATATGACCTGAGAAACCTAATACGGGAGAAAACCCAACTAGAAGGCGAGGTTGTTCCACTCTCTTTTCTTTGGTATAGAAATGATGCAAGTAAAAAGAAAAAAAAGGCACTCTCTGTGGAGTTTCCTTTGACTTGTGGCCTGTATGGCTGCTACAAAATCTCTCCTTCTCTATTATGCTCACAAAATACGTCTCTCAACTATTTTTCTCGGTTATGGAACAAGATACAATGCAAAATAATGGAACCCCTTCTCCTCCTAGTGGCCCAGTGTTTAACATAGCCAAATAACCATCTAAGGGTAGGTTTTTGACTTCCTCAACCCTTAATTGTGATAGGTTTTGGAACTTATAGAATCTTTTTTAAATTCTATATGTGGCTAGCCCCATATGCGTGAGCAATTGGGGCTGATGTGACATCCTCTCATACTGTGGTGGTCAACACGATAGGTCAACTTGGGGGAGGCATAACTTTTACATACAAACTTCGATTGAAGTGATTTTTGCACCGTTGGAAAGGTCTTGATGTGTACAATAGTTTAATGGGGTCCACACTATGGTTGGAAATTTTTAACCCCCCAAAATTCCATTTGACGTCTCAAAATGGCCCTGAAAGGTTCTTGAGCCCAATTTTTCAAACTGGGACTTGCCACTAAAATGGCCCTACAAGTTGATTCCTCTAATTTTTTCCACTCTGAAAGGATCAAGATAGATGAAAAATAATATAATGATCCAATCTGGATTATTAAGTTTCCATTATGCCACTTCGTGTTATTTCTACACAGTAACCTACCTCCAATATCGTGTCTCCCACATAACACATTCTATAGGCTCTTCAATTTTGTTTGCTACCCTAGCCTCAACCTCCTAGATAACACCCCAAACTCAGATATCATAATGTTGCATGTCATGATTGGGGAAATACACATGTAATGCAAGGATAACCACAAATTCAATATTAGAGCCAAAACGATAATCCAAAGTAGGGATGAAGAAGAAACATTGTGCAATGTTTTGATTGTGGAACATGGGGACACATCGACACTAATTGTTATTTTAAATATGTCAATTATATAATCTATGTGTTTTTTGTATCAATTGACCATGACTCATTCCATTGCCCAAAATTGAATAATTTGAATCATATTTTTGTGATACCTCTCGCATCTACCAACAATCCATTAACAAATTTATAGAAGCACATTTTTTCATGGCCACATGTGCCAATCCTTAGGTGTATGGGAACATATAGATAATTAATCTAGCCATTGTTATAGAAACCACACCACCAAATCTTCAAGATAAAGGTAAGAAAGTTGTTATTCCAAACAATGAAAAATCAGGTTAAATATTTAATGTTGTCCATGAAGTTATAAGTAGTCTCTCTAAACACTTGGTGGATGGCACATCCACTCTGCACAAATCCTACACTTAACACTTTTAAAGAAGGAATTAATGAAGTCATATTTTAAGTAAGAAGCTTAAGCTTACTCATTCCAACCTATGCAATGTCTTATAACCAATTTAGTAGCTCACCCATGCACTTGTTGTGATGGATATCGAATGTCCATCCCTTAGGAAAATAATTTGTGTCCTTACCTCTTTGTATGAGATCAATGTGAAAAGGGATATCCATACACCCAATCATGAAACTATTACTACATTATCAATTTTGATACATTGATCTCTATCTATTTTAATGGTTTTCTAGGCCTAAAATCCTCCTTACTCTAATAACTAGGTATGTGGTCCAAAGTTCCCTAGAATTTTTGTTTATTGAAAATACCTAGAGACATAATTAGCATAGATTTTATGTGCTAGCCATAAAATAGGCATGCCTCATCATGACAAACAAACCCAAAATGAACCTTTATATATGTCTTTGGTCACCACTTGTGCCACTTAGTCCTATTTAGTTTATTCTCATATAACAACCTACCTCGAATATCATGTCCGCCACACAATGCATTCTACCTCATAATTTTATTTGCTACCCTAGTCTCAACCTCTTAGATAGCACCCCAAACTAGGATACAATAATGTTGAATGTCATGATTAGGCCAAAATATATGTAATGCGGGAATAACCACAAATTCAAGATTAGAACCAAAAAAGGAATCAAAATTAGGGATGAAGAAGAATTATGTGATGTTTTTATTGTGGAATGTGGGGATACACTGACATTAGTTGTTATTTTAAATATGTCAATTAGACATTTTTCTTATTTTTTAATCAATCAACCATGATTCTTTCAATTGCCCCAAAATTAAATAATATGAATCTTATTTGTAGGATGCTAACAACCCATGAACATATTTATAGGAAGACACTAGTATATTTGCCTCATTTTTTGACGCCCATTTGACGACCACCTGTCTGGCTTCTGACAAACTCCCTCTCCGGATATTCATCAAACCCATTTCGTCATATGCTCGATATCAATAAACGAATGTCGTATGTCCGATGTACAAGAATGTCACGTGGCAGATACAGAGATATTTTACAAAACAAATGTTCATCACATTAAATAGTCGTTATTACGACCATCATACAATGGCGGTATTGCGACACATTGATATGCCATGTGGCATTTTCCAATAAACCATCATGAGGAAAGAAACCCTCATTTTAGCAATGATGACATTATTTATTGCGACATAGGCTTGTAACTACCATTGGAAAGCCAACATGCATTCCATCCAAATTGTGACTTTATGGTCGACAACCTACGTCGACGTGGTGACACTCTGCAACGTGAAGTTGGTCGGAGATCGAACAATATGGCAGGATAGTTTGGTCGAAGGCGAGATAAAGGATAACTCCCAGTCCTTTTGGAAATGAGATGGACTGGCATCGAAAGTCTGACACGAGTAAAAAAAAAATAAAAAATCAAATTGCATTGGATATGGGGAGCAGGTTGAGGCAGATGTAGATGAAAATGTTCATGATATATGATGATATAGACAATTATGATTATGGTTTATATTGTTGCATACAAACCTAATTCAAAATTTTTAGAGCCTCCACAACTAAAAATGAACAGTCATACTTAAAAGATACATGTTTTTCTTTAAACTGTAATTTATGCCCTCGTGCAGAAATGCACCCGAACTTCACTAAAATGTGTGCCCAAGTCTTTACACACCCGAAATTTTAGTGGTTCAAGTTTTTGAGGGGGTCTTAGATAATTTTACACGTATCTACATATTTATATTTTTATTTGCAAACATAAAAGTGATTGTTGTGTAAAAGGGGCAAATTCTACCTAGTAAATTGAGACACCAAAACAATAGAAAGTGATCTAATGGAAATGCATGTCCATGCTTTTGTAGCTCCAAATTTAGTGATCTAGGATTTGGGGTGAAGTTAATAACATTCCAAATCTATATATTTCATCCGATGTGCATTTTAAAAGGATTAAGGACTTCTACCTTGACTCGATATTCAAGACCTTTTGTAAAATGGAGGGTAAAACTGTTTTACTGCAAAATGCATGCCTAAGATGCATATGACCTCCAAATTGAGTGGTTCAAATTGTGGAGTTTGGATTTTATCATTTTAAATCTATTCATACTTTATATGTGCAATTTGAAACCTAAAACCCTCTAGTGTGCATAAAGGCTAAATGTTGCCTTGTAAATGAAAAAAAAGAATGCATAAAGGGAAAAATACATGAAAACATAGCATGATGAGAAATGCACGCCCTTGGAAGAAAAGTCCATATATGGTGTTGTTAATTTACAAGTTACATGACTTTGGATTTGTTGTAAACCCTATAGAATGCATACTAGGGTGATTTGTGCCCATAATTTAGTAAAGGGTTGAAATACATGTGAATCTTTGGCAACTATGCAAAGAAATAACTAAAATGGAAAAATGGGTACTAACTACCTGGGTCCATGAGCTCAATGAGGCAGGATCTTGTATAACCACATCACACATAGGCAAGTTGTTAGTTGCATTTCCATTGTGAAGACCTGCTGAAATCATAAAAAAATACAAGGTTATATGCATGAGTATAAATAATTAAATAAATAAATAGACAAATCAACACGTACGAGACCTAGAAAGACTAAAATGAAATACTTAAATGAGAAAAATACTTGTTTTACTTTTAAACTGTAATTTTTTCATGTGTGCAGAAATGCACGTTGGGCTTCAAAAAAATGTATGCCCAAGTCTTTACACACATGCAATTTCAATGATTCAAGTTTTTGAGGATTTATTAGATAATTTTACAGTTGTCTACATATTTAAATTTTCATTTGAAAACATAAAAGTGTCTGTTGTGTAAAAGGGACAAAGTCTATCTTGTAAATTGAGACACCAAAACAGTAAAAAGTGACCTAATGGAAATGCACACCCATGCTTCTATATAGCTCCAAATTTAGTGATATAGGATTTGGGGTGAAGTTAATAATATTCCAAATCTATATATTTCATCCAATGTGCATTTTAAAAGGATTAGGGACTTCTACCTTGAACCAAGATTCAAGACCTTTTTTAAAATGGAGGGTAAAACCATATTACTATAAAATCCATGCCTAAGGCTCATATGATCTCCAAATTGATGGTTCAAATTGTGGAGTTTGGATTTATCATTTTACATTTATTCATACTTTAGATGTGCAATTTGAAACCTAAACCCCTCTAATGCGCATAAAGGATACAACCTAAATGCTACCTTGTAAATGCAAAAAAAAAAATGCATGAAAACAGGGCATGATGAGAAATGCACATCCTTGGAAGAAAAATCCATGTATGGTGTTGTTAATTTACAAGTTACATGACAATGGATTTGTTGTAAACCCTATAGAATGCATACTTGTGTGATTTGTGCCCAAAATTTAGTAAAGGGTTGAAATACACATGAATCTTTGGCAACTATGCAAAGAAATAACTAAAATGTCAAAATGGGTACTAACTTCATGGGTCCGTGAGCTCGATGAGGAAAGAGCTTGTACATCCATGTCACTCATAGGCTAGTTGTTAGTTTCATTTCCTTTGCGAAGACCTACTAAAAATCATCATAAAATACAAGGTTATATGACCGAATATTAATAATTAAATAAATAAACCGACAAATCAACATGTACGAGACTGAGAAAAATGCTTGTTTTTATTTTAAACTATAATTTATGCATTTGTGCATAAGTGCACGCCAAGCTTGAAAAAAATGCACACCCGAGTCTTTACACACTTGCAATTTCAACGATTCAAGTTTCTGAGGAGGTTTTAGATAATGTTATAGATGTCTACATATTCATATTTTCATTTGCAAACATAAAAGTGGTTGTTGTGTAAAAGGAGCAAAGTATACCTTGTTAATTGAGACACCAAAATAGTAGAAAGCGACCTAATTTAAATGAACGTACATGTTTCTATATAGCTCCAAATTTAGTGATCTAGAATTTGGGGTGGAGTTAATAACATTCCAAATTTATATATGTCATTCAGTGTGCATTTTAAAAGGACTAAGGACTTCTACCTTGAACTGAGATTCGATACCTTTTGTGAAATGGAGGGTAAAATTGTCTTACTATAAAATGCACGCCTAAGACTCATGAATCTAAAACCTAAAACCCTCTAGTGTGCATAAATGCTAAAAGTTGCCTTGTAAATGCAAAAAAAAAATGCATAAAGGGAAAACTAAATGAAAATAGGGCATGATGAGAAATGCACGCCCTTGGAAGAAAAATTCATGTATGGTGTTGTTAATTTACAAGTTAAATGACTTTGGATTTGTTGCAAACTCTATAGAATGCATACTAGGGTGATTTGTGCCCAGAATTTAGTAAAGGGTTGAATACACATGAATCTTTGACAACTATGCAAAGAAATAACTAAAATGGAAAAATGGCTACTAACTACTTGGGTCCATGAGCTCGATGAGGCAGGAGCTTGTATAGCCACATCACACATAGACTAGTTGTTAGTTGCATTTCCATTGCGAAGACCTGTTGAAATCATCAGAAAATACAAGGTTATATGAATGAATATTAATAATTAAATAAATCAATAGAAAAATCAACATGTATGAGACCTATAAAGACTAAAATTCAATACTTGAATGAGGAAAATACTTGTTTTACTTTTAAATTGTAATTTCTACATTTGTGCAGAAATACATGCCAGGCTTCAAAAAATGCACGCCTAGGTCTTTACATAGCTACAATTTCAATGATTCAAGTTTCTAAGGATGTCTTAGATAATGTTACAATTGTCTACATATTTTTATTTTCATTTGCAAACATAAAAGCGACTGTTGTGTAAAAGGGGCAAAGCCTACCTTTTAAAATGAGACACCAAAACAATAGAAAGTGACCTAATGGAAATATGCTTTCATGCTTCTATATAGCTCCAAATTTAGTGATATAGGATTTGGGGGGAAGTTAATAACATTCCACATATGTATATTTCATTTTGTGTTCATTTTAAAAGGACTAAGGACTTCTACCTTGAATCGAGATTCAAGACCTTTTGTAAAATGGAGGGTAAAACCGTCTTAATACAAAATGCACGCCTGAGTCTCATATGACCTCCAAATTGAGTGGTTCAAATTGTGGGGTTTTTATTTTATCATTTTGCATCTATTCATACTTTAAATGCGCAATTTGATGTTTGACATAGTGTCATTAATGTATTTTCATTGATGTCAACAATCGATATCATTGATGTGATGATAAGTTGAGATAAAAGCTCAGGAGGGTTAGCGAATGAAGATCAAAGCTAAGGAGAGATGGCGCAATGAATTTCAGAAGAATTGTTGGAGGACTAGTCAAGAGTGTATAATGACTGATGTCAAACAGTTGGACGATATGCAGAGATTAAGCTTAGGAGAGTTAATGAATGAAGAGATGGCGTGTTGAAACTAAGTAAGTATGGCACGATGAAACTCAGATCAAATCAAGACTGTTGATGCACAATCGCCAGATCAACAACATGGATGAATTGTGGAAAGCGAAAGAATAATTAAACTACTCGCTAGTTACAATCCCACAATTAGCCTATATTGTCGGATCTCATAAACTCAAACATCTAAGACCGTGGTTGATCCAACAAACGATCAGATTAAGTCATATTAAGTCATGACCGTCAGATACACAATCGTCGTATCAACGACATGGATAGATTACGAAGATCATAATAAGTATTAAACATCGTGCTATTTCTAATCTCACAATTAGTCACGACTGCCATATCTTACAGCGTCAAATATCGACGATTGTGGTTGACTCACCAAAAACGCACAACTTCAAATTGTGGAGTTTGGGTGTCGAGTTAAATCACTTGCAAGTTGTGGTTCCACAATCATCGTCGACCGTTAATCTACTTCGAAGATTCCACATCGACCATTGGATCACTTTAAGTGGAAGGATAAGATAAGCAGGGAAAAAGTTTTGAGAATTTGAATACCCGAATACCTGTTGGCCGTTGGATCACTTTTGAGTGGAAGGACATGATAAGAAGAAAGATCTGAGATCTCGTTTATCCGAGTTCCCGCCAGTCTTTGTATTAAAAGTAAGTGGAAGGATAGGATAAGCAGAAATATCTGAGATCTCGATTATCCGAATTCCCGTCAGCGATAGGATTAAAATTAAGTTGGAAGGCGGTTGGATTTAGACCAAGACAAAGCAACATCACATACAAATTGGGCCATTGATAAAATATCTTGATCAAACGCACATCATTCACTTCGGGTCTAAATATGTGAGGAGGTTATGCTCCGAAAAGTTTGAGATTTGAAATTCCTGAAGCCCGGAGAGCCAGAGAGCCGAAATAAATTCTCGACCATCGAATCATCTGAAGTAAGCCTCAACCGTCCAATTCAAGAGGACATGTGGTAGACCACGTCCGCAAAACACGCCAACAAGGATGTATGGGAGATCTACGTCAACAGACCATGTCAGCAAGGACACATGGCATAGTCAGAGAATGACAAGTGTCAAGTTTAAATCAATATTTCAAGTACGTGCAAATCACGAATATGAGTGACACGTGGCAGCTACTCAGCTCGTGACATGTCATCAAGTGACATAATAAAGTTACATCACTTCGGGAGTTTTAATTCTAGAGTTTTCACTGCTAGCAAATGACAAACGCTCCAAAGTCCCGAAGGATGAAATCCCGAAGTAGACATGGTACGTATGATCTAAAGAAACACTTCGGGAGTATTCTCATCTGTCGATCTACTACAGTGGAAGGATAGTGTAAGTATAATAGACGAAGTCGCAAAGTAATATGTGGCCATCCATACCAATGCTTGAATAAGACCCAACCATCGAATTAAGCCTTGTAAGAATCAAATCTAACGATTGATCAGTTTCCATGAAATAAATGTATGTTACAGAGGATAGCCTAACTGAGAGGGGGGGGTGAATCCGTTAGATAAAATTTATTTCTTTTTATTTAACAAATTACTCAATAAACACAGTTACTGTATGTCTTACTACAAATCATTCAAATAAATAAATATGCAATCACATAAACAGACATTGACACAAAGATTTTCATGAGGAAACCCAAAAGGGAAAAACCTCTTCTTCTTATGAATGAAAGGCAAGCTCCAACTCCTCTTTACATTCTTATTTTATCTGAGCTACAACCCAGATGAGGCTGCTACCTCTGTTTCTTCAGCACCTACTGAATGGAAGCTACAACTCCCAGATGTACAAGAACCAACTTGTACAGGAGACTTTTACAGTCTCCCCTTGCTCCTCCCTACCTCCCTAAAATCATTCTCTGTCACAAAGAACTCACAAACCAACTCTTTATCTTCTATGTTAAAAATTTAGCATTCAAATCCTCTCTGCACAATTCATTCTTGACTAGACCACTTAGATTTATCAATCTATGTATGTGTCTTCCATCCTCTATCTTTTCTCTTCCTCAAATTTTATAAAGCCATATATCTCCCATAATCCTCTCTTGTTCTTTTCTTGCAACCATCACTTTATATATCTTCATGTATCATCAACGCATACAATCAAACCCTCAGGCTTCAAAGAATCAATTACAGTAACTGAATAACTTCCTTACAGTAATTATTATTGGCCAAGGAATCAAGATGAATAATATCCACATGATCAGTTTAAATATTTAACCATCACCGTTCGATGAACATACAACTGTTTTTTCGGCGTTTCGACACTTATGTGATGAAGTGTTTCAACACTCAAAGTCCTAATTCCCGGTATTTCAACGTTTCATCATTTCACATTTTAGTGTTTCAGCATTTCTGTGATGAAGTGTTTCAACACTCCAAGTCCTGATCCCTGGTATTTTAGCGTTTCACATTTCGACGTTTCGACATTTCGCATTTCGGTGTTTCAACATTTCTGTGATGAAGTGTTTCGACACTCCAAGTCCCGATCCCCGGTATTTCGGCGTTTCGCATTTCGTGATTTCATCATTTATGTCGTGAGTATCCTTGACACTTCCAACTCCCGGTATCTGGAACTCCGAAATGGAGTCAGATCAACGGTCCACGATCTCCCTTTGATCAACGACTCAGATTAATTCGTGGTTTCACATTTCGCGATTTCAACATTTCTGTTGTGAGTGTCCTTGACACTTCCAACTCCCGGTATCCGAAACTCCAAAATGGAGTCAGATCAACGGTCCACAATCTCTCTTTGATTAACAACTCAGATTAAGTCGTGGTTTCAGTATTTCGACATTCGGGACTTCGTGATGTTGAAGTTTTTTCTTACCATGCAAAAATCCCAAAATAGAAACTCCCGAAATCATGTGCTTGTTAATCTCCGATCTCCAAAATTCAATTTTTGCCTGTGCAAACTGATCCACGGTAATCTTCGATCTCTGAAATTCAAGCTGTGCCTATGCAAACTGATCCACAGTGCCTGTGTAAACTGATCCACGGTTCTTGTGCAAAATGACCAACAAACTCCCCCTTTGGCATTTTAAAGTTTAACATTAATGACAAAACCAAGTCTTGTGCAAACTGCAATCCCTATCAACAAACTCCTGTGAAAACTGCAATCCCTGCCAACAAATCCTGTGCAAACTGCAATCCCTGCCAACAAACTCCCCCTTTGGCATTGATGGAAAAATTTAAATCTCTTCTCCCCCTTTTGACATCTATAGAAAAGGAATCAACCATACTCCCCCTGAGAAAATAAAACCACTTGCAAAGATGTATCATTTCAGTAGCAACTCCCCCTATCAATAATAGTCAATAAACCTGTGCAGTCTGATTTTATAATGAAACCCTTGCAATCTTTGAGAATGAAATGAAATTAAATAGGGTAAACCCCCAACTGATCCCCGAGACTTTCAAATTTCATTTTAGGTAAAGGTTTAGTAAATACATCTGCAATCTGATCCTTTGTGCCAACATATTCCACTTTAATAACTTTAGACATAACCTGCTCTCTTAGAAAATGAAATTTAATGGGAATGTGCTTTTTGAATGCATAACAGGATTTTTAGAAATACTAATTGCACTGGTATTATCACAAAAGATAGGTATAGGTTCATCATAATGAATATGTATATCTTCTAGCATCTATTTCATCCATAGAATCTGAGTGCAACAAGTTGCATCTGCTATGTATTCTGCTTCAGTAGTAGACAGAGACATTGCTGATTGCTTTTTACTTGACCAACTTACAAGACATCCTCCAAGAAAAAATATTGCTCCACTAGTACTCTTCCTTTCATCAACACAACCTGTCCAATCAGCATCAATGAAAGCATATAAATCAAGATGATTACCTGTAGGATACCACAAACCATACTCTGCTGTCCCCTTAAGATATCTGATTTTTTTTTTACTGCAAGTAGATGAGAAGTTTTTGGTGAAGCCTGAAACCTGCCAACTTGACAAAATGCATGCATAATATCAGGTCTTGTAGCCGTAGCATAAAAAAGACTACCAATCATAGATTTGTAAACTATCTGATCAACATCTTTAGTATCATCAAACTTACTTAATTTACAGCCAGTGACCATAGGAGTCCCAACTGGTTTAGAATCTTCCATCTGAAATTTCTTAAGCATTTCATTTATATACTTGGTTTGAGAAATGAAAATGCCTTTATCAGATTGAGTAACTTGCAATCCTAAGAAAAAAATCATTTCTCCTAGCATGGACATCTCAAACTCTTTCTTCATACTTTCAACAAACTGTTTACTGAGCCTATTATCATCACTACCAAAAATTATATCATCTACATATATCTCAACAATGATCAGGCTATCATTTTCTTCTTTAATATATAGATTACTATTAGTGTTACCTTTCCTGAATCCTTGTTGCCTCAAGTAATTGTCAAGTCTAGAATACCAAGCCCTTGGGGCTTGCTTCATCCCATACAATGTCTTTTTCAACATGTAAACATATTGTTCTGCTTCTTGTACCTGAAAACCCTCTGGTTGTTCCATATACACTTCTTCCTCTAAATCACCATTCAAAAATGCAGACTTTACATCCATTTGGTAAGCTTTAATGTGTTTAGAACTGGCATAATCTAGAATCAGTCTAATGGATTCCATTCTTGCAACAAGAGAAAAATTTTCTCCATAATCTATTCCTTCTACCTGTGCGTACCCTTTACAAACCAATCTAGCCTCGTTTCTAGTTATTTTACCTACTTCATCCATCTTATTTCTGAAAATCCATTTAGCCCCTATGACATTCTTATTTAAAGGTCTAGGAACCAATTCCCATGTCTTATTATTTTCTATTTGACTAAGTTCTTCATTCATTTCTTTTATCCAGTATTCATCTTTAATTGCTTCTTCAATACTTTTGGGTTCAATCAGAGAAAGTAAAGATACATGTCCATGATTTGAGGTGGATTCTTGTCTTCTGCTTCTTGTTCCAACACCTACATTTAAGTCACCAAGTATTAGTTCTTCAGGATGATTTTTTAGTATTCTCTTGCTTGGAGTCTTTGATGGAGTCATGCTTTTGGATGGAGTTGTGCCCTGTATCAAAGTAGGAATTAATTGTTCACTGTCAACAGTCTTAGCTTCTTCTGTTTCACTTACTTCTTCATCCATCTTATGTTTGTCATATATTTCATGTATTTGTTGATCCTTTTGTTTAGATTTAGACTTCAAAAATGAAGACTCATCAAACCTTACATCGATAGATTCAACAATATTTATTAATCTGAAATTATAGCATTTATAAGCCTTTCTTGGTTATGAATATCCAACCAATATGCCTTCATATTTCTTGAATCTAATTTTCCCAGATATTTATCAATTCTTTTAATGTAACACTTACTCCCAAAAATTCTAAAATGTTTTATGTTTGCTAGTCTTCCTTTCCATAATTGATAGGGTGTCTTATCATTATTATTTCTTAGCAAACTTCTATTCTAGATGTGTACAACAGTGTGAACAGCTTGAGGCCAAAACATGTCATTCAATATGGACTCATTTAACATTGTTCTTGTCATTTCCATAACAATTCTATTTTTTCTTTCAACAACACCATTTTGCTGAGGTGTTTCTGTAACAGAGAAATGTCTTTTAATTCCATTTTCAACACAGTAATTGTTAAATTCTTTTGATACAAACTCTCCTCCATTTTCTGACCTTAAGAACTTAATCTTCATATCAATTTCATTTAAAGTCAATTCTTTGAAAACTTGAAAACAGTTAAAAGTTTCAGACTTTTTTTTTTCAATAAAAACAACCAAGTCATTCAAGTAAAATCATCCACAAATAACAGAAAGTATCTTTCACCATTTAGACCTGTTGTCCTCATAGGTCCACATACATCAACATGTATTATTTCCAAAGTTTTTTTTTGTAGAATATTCCTTTGTTTTAAACTTGACTCTAGTTTGTTTACCATGTTGACATTGTTTACAAATAGAGTTGGAAAGATTCTTTATGACAGGTAAGTTCCTTATTGCCTCTTTTTTATTTAACTGAATCAGATTGTCAAAGCTAATATGTCCAAGTCTTTTATGCCATAACCAACTTTCATCTTCATGTCCAAGATAACAATTTTCATCCTTCTCATCTAAAATGTATATGTTATTTGATGTCCTTGTAGATGTTCCAACTAATTGATTTGTTTTAACATCCCTGATTTGACATTGTTTAGAATCAAATATTATAAGATGCCCTTTATCACATGTTTGACTTACACTCAACAAGTTATGTTCCATATTTTCAACCAGTAAAACATTTTCAGCCATTATGTCTTTGTTCAAACAAACAGAGCCTCTTCCAACTATTCGAGCTGATTGATCATTACCAAATGTGATTGAACCTTCTTTTATTTCATCTAAAGAATCAAAGATTTTTTTTCTGCCTCTCATATGTTTTGAGCATCCACTGTCCACACACCACTTAACTTTATGATCAGCTTGTAAAACAAGTTTGCATTGTTCAACTTTTAAATGATCATTCTTCCTTTTTCAATAACTAGTTTTATGATTTGTGTATTGGTTTATAACAGAATTTTGGAAATTCATTGGACAGTTTCTTGAAGTATGTCCAAAGTTATTACACCTATAACATTCAAATTCAAATTTTAAAGCATCAAATCTATTATGTGAGTTGTTCACATTGTTCTGAATAGATTTATCATGTCTTCTTTCATATTCAAATCTAGATATGCCATGACTGTTATGTGCACTTATGTTTCTTAAAAAAATGTTATAGAAATTTGTTTTGTATCCATACTTATAACAGAAGAAATAGTATCGTTCAAACCTGTTTTGATGTCTGCCATAACTTCTTCTATGCACTGTTGAAGCCTGATTCTCTTCTTGCCTTTCTGATTCAATCTTCTTGCTAGTAATTTTCTCATGATTATCCTATGTACCTGCTTTCTCAACACTTGAACTAGAACATCCATTAGTTACTGTAGATGTATAACCAATTCAAATCTTATCATATGTTGATCTTTGACTACAAATAATTTTATTCAACACTTGAGAACTATGATTCATGTTATTTTCTTGTACTTTCTTTCTTAAAGAGACTACAATTTTTAAACCTTCATTTTCCTTTTCCTTTTCTGCAATCATTTGAGTTAAACCTTCTTCAGTCACTCTAGCCTCTTCTATTTTAAGCTTTAAGTCAACTAACATGATTTCAGTTCTCTCAATCAAACCATTTGATTTCTGTAATTCAAATTCTAGTTTATCAATTTCTCTTTTGAATTGTTTACACTCTCTTCTTACTTTCTTTAGTTCAGACAAAGCACTTACAAGTTCATCTTCCAGGTCAACTTCACCTTCTTCTTCTTCAATAAGTTCATCATTCTGATTTTCCATAGCCATAAAAAGTCTTATATCTGAAATTTCATCACTTTCATCTATATCTAAGGACTCACTATTATTTTTGATGAATAGACTTTTCTTTTTATAAGAATTTCTTTGAAATGGCTTCTTATATTTTTTCTTATATTCTTTGGTTTTGATGTTACTTTCTGCTTCTCCATCAGAATGTTTATTGAAAGGACACTTAGAAGCAAAATGCCCTATTCTACCACAATCAAAGTACTTGAGAGGAAGTTTACCTTTGTACTTACCAGTACCTCTTTTTAGATTTTTGACAAAGTTAGCTTCTTCCATGTCTTCTTCTGAATCCTCATGATTACTGGTTTCTGTTTCAACCTTTTTCTTGTCCTTCTTTGCTGCCTTGAAAGTTGCTTCCTTATTGGAAGGATTCTCATTAGATGTCCTCATCTCATATGTTGTTAGTATTCCTTGCAACACGTCCATTAATAAAGTAGAAATATCAGTTCTTTCTTCTAAAGTAGATATTTTGGGATCAAATCTTGCAGGTAAAGATCTAAGCACTTTTTTCACAATAATATCATTTCCAATTGTTTCTCCTAAACCTCGCATAGTATTGACTACTTCATCAATACGTAAGAAATAAGTAGCTATATCTTCAAATTCTTCCATCTTTAAACTTTCAAATTGAATTCTATATGATTGTAATTTATCATTATTTACCTTAGTATCTCCTTCATATACCTTATTCAGTTTGTCCCATAACTCTTTTGCTGACTCATAATGCATTACTTTAAAAAATTCTAAACCTGTCAATCCTCCAAGTATTGCATACACAGCTTTGGAATTACTCTAATAGAATTTCTTCCTTGCAACATCTGTTGGAATTGTTGTTGGAGTCTTATATTCATTCAACATAGCTTTCCAAACATCTACTCCTTGAGACTGCAAAAACAACTTCATCCCGATACTCCAAAAAGCATAATTATGTCCATCAAACAAAGGTAATCCATGTTTAGTAAAATCATATTTCTTATCCATTATTAAGGATCAAACTTCCAGTGATTAAACTGAATCTTGAAGTAACCTGGCTCTGATACCAATTGTTACACAGGATAGCCTAACTGAGAGTGGGGGGGGGGGGGGG
>ML777078.1:611533-639471 GCA_009831015.1 Picea engelmannii | reverse complement strand
TTAGATAAAATTTCTTTTTTATTTATTTAATAGATTACTCAATAAACACAGTTATTGTATGTCTTGCTACAAATCATTCAAATAAATAAATATGCAATCACATAAACAAACATTGACACAAAGATTTTCATGAGGAAACCCAAAAGGGAAAAACCTCTTCTTCTTATGAATGAAAGGCAAGCTCCAACTCCGCTTTACATTCTTATTTTATCTGAGCTACAACCCAGATGAGGCTGCTACCTCTGTTTCTTCAACACCTACTAAATGGAAGCTACAACTCCCAGATGTACAAGCACCAACTTGTACAGGAGACTTTTACAGTCTCCCCTTACTCCTCCCTACTTCCCTGAAATCATTCTCCATCACAAAGAACCTGCAAACCAACTCTTTATCTTCTCTGTCAAACATTTAGCATTCAAATCCTCTCTGTACAATTCATTCTTGACTAGACCACTTAGATTTATCAATCTGTGTATGTGTCTTCCCTCCTCTGTCTTTTCTCTTCCTCAAATTTACAGAGCCATATATCTCCCATAATCCTCTCTTTCTCTTTTCTTGCAACCATCACTTTATACATCTTCCTGTATCATCAACACGTACAATCGAACCCTCAGGCTTCAAAGAATCAGTTACAGTAACTGAATCACTTCCTTACAGTAATTATTATTGGCCAAGGAATCAAGATGAATAATATCACATGATCAGTTTAAATATTTAACCAGCATCGTTCAATGAACATACAACTACTTTTTCGGTGTTTCACATTTCAACATTTTGAAAATTCTGTGATGAAGTGTTTCGACACTCCAAGTCCCAATTTTCGGTATTTCGACATTTTTCATTTCGATGTTTCGACATTTCACATTTCGGCATTTCGACATTTCTGTGATGAAGTATTTCGGCATTTCGTATTTCGGCGTTTCGACATTTCTCATTTCGACGTTTCATCATTTCTGTGATGAAGTGTTTCGACACTCCAAGTCCCGATCCCCAGTATTTTGGCATTTCTCATTTCGCGATTTCAGCATTTTTGTCATGAGTATCCTTGACACTTCCAACTCCCGGTATCTGGAACTCCGAAATGGAGTCAAATCAATAGTCCATGATCTCCCTTTGATCAATGACTCAGATTAAGTCGTGGTTTCGCATTTCGCGATTGCGACATTTCTGTCGTGAGTGTCCTTGACACTTCCAACTCTTGGTATCCAAAACTCCAAAATGGTGTCAGATCAATGGTCCATGATCTCCCTTTGATTAATGACTTAGATTAAGTCATGGTTTCGGTATTTCGGCATTCGGGACTTTGTGATGTTGAATTTTTTTCTTACCATGCAAAAATCCTGAAATAGAAACTCTCGGAATCATGTGCTGGTTAATCTTTGATCTCCAAAATTCAAGCTGTTCCTGTGCAAATTGATCCATGGTAATCTCTGATCTCTGAAATTCAAGTTGTACCTGTGCAAACTGATCCACAGTGCCTGTGCAAACTGATCCACAGTGCTTATGCAAACTAACCAACAAACTCCCCCTTTGGCATTTTAAAGTTTTACATTAATGACAAAACCAAGTCCTGTGAAAACTACAATCCCTGCCAACAAACTCTTGTTCAAACTGCAATCCCTTCCAACAAGGTAAACCGTCTGATCTGTTTGGAAAATCTGACTTGAAATTTTTGGAAGGTTTCAAGTCCAAAATTTTCAAAGGGCGAAGTGCCGAAGTTACAACAGTCGTCCATTTCAGGAGGCTAAAATCGTGACCGTTGATTCACATAAGTGCTCAAGTGCTCATCTTGCCTAGCATCTGGTCACCATTGTTGGTCATATGATATAAGAGTTTTAAAAGGAAATTATAATATGTCATTGTAGTTGGTAAGCCCATGATTCTGTAATGCACGATAACATGTAATGGTTTAAAGGAAGCGCCTCTTCAAAATTCGGTCTCTGTGAAAATAACAAAGATTCAGGATCGAGTTTAAAGAATGAAATTGATCCATATGTGATCAATTTATGAAAAGCCTTCACAATAAAAATAATAATCAATGATTATGGTTAAATTAAACAAAGAGGTGCGATGGTTCAAAACCAAGGGACATAATGTGTCACTCTCACACTGTTTTGAAGAATATATAAACGAGGAAGAGTGTTGAGAAGAAAATGTGTATTTTCAGTTTGAATCAGAGAATATATTAAATCAGAGAAGCAGAGAGAGATGCAGTAAAGACTTGATACATAAGTTTGTCGAGATTCATAAAATAAGGGTGGTTGGGTGGTGCAAGGGCAGGTTGGTGCCTGTAGAGGGAGTTGGTGCTTCCTTGTCAGTTGTAACTGACTAAACAGGGGGTCGTAGCCTCCTACCATTTGGTGTTGGTGAACTAGGGTGTGGGTGCATCCTGATCAGTCGGTGTTGATAAAAAAGGAAGTACATATTCCTTCTATGTAACATGTAAAACAAATTTTGTAGTTAATAGAAAAGAGTTTGTGGTTTTCCCAATTGGGTTCCACGATAAAATACTGTGTTAAAATTCTGTTTGCATTAATAAATTAAAAATTGATATAATTATTGTGTCACTAATTCACCTCCCCTCTCAGTGACATGATCTGATCCTTCAATTGGTATCAGAGCGGGTTCCTTCAGCATAGTCTAACAAAATTTAAGGTAGATCCTGAAGATGGATCAACAAGAGGGAATGTCTAACAACAAAGCACCATTTTTCAATGGAGGAGGCTATGCTATGTGGAAAATAAGAATGAAAAACTTCCTGTTGGCTCTTGGTTTTGATATATGGAAATCTGTTGTAGATGGTTACACTACACCAACTACTCCACCCAAAGACATTGCAAGAAACAAAATATGTAATGACAACTCAAGAGCAATTAATGGAATTCTAGGAAGGTTGACTAATTCTATATGTGTAAAGGTTATGCACTACAAATCAACCAAAGAAATCCGGGACAAGTTGGAGGCTATATATGAAGGAGATAACAAAGTCAAGGAAGCCAAACTACAGACCTATAGAACTAAGTTTGAAAATATGAAAATGAAAGAAGAAGAAAATATTGGTGAGTACTTTCATAGGGAAGGTAAAGTGGTTAACTCAATTAGAGTCACAGGAGAAGAAATTACAGATAAACTCATTGTCAAAAAAATACTAAGGTCATTACCTATGAGATATGATGCAAAGATTTCTACAATTGAAGATAGATCTGATCTAAGAACACTCACAGTTGATCAGCTCCATGGAATTTTTACAGCATATGAAATGAGAATAGGGAATGATAAATCAACAAAATATGAAACAATTTTCAAAGCATCTAAGACAAATAAAAATGAAAACCAAAAACATCAATCCATCCATCATGAAGAATCTGATGTGGAAGAAGCCAATTTCATTAGAAAACTTCAGAAAGGATTAGGGAAGTACAAAGGCAAGCTCCCTTTCAAATGTTTTAACTGTGGCAAAGTTGGTCATTTTGCAGCCAAGTATCCCTATCCCAAGGAGGAACCTAAAGATGAAGAAAACAAAATCAAACAATACAAGAAGAAGGAAAAACCCAACTACAAGAAAAAGTTTTACAAAGGGAAAAATAATTTTTACTCAAAAGAAGAAAACAACAGTTCGTCAGAGTCTAGTAACAACGATGAATCTAATGATGATGAAGTCCTTTCTGTAGGTATTGAAGAATCTAATGAGATAGAAAAAATTAAACATGAAAAAGAGTTAGAAGATGAAGCAAAAGTTAATATGGAGGAAGAACTTCTTAGTGCCTTGGATGAACTAAGAAAATACAAAACCAGATATATACAACTGAAAAGTTTTGTAGTTGAACAAAAGGAAAAACATGAACAAGAAGAAAAGGACATGGAAAAACTCATGAGAAACCTGAAAAAACCAAATCCTAGAAGCAAATAAGATCGAAGAAAGTATGGAAAAGTCTCTTAAAGAAAAAAAAATAACCTATGAAAGAATGGAGGCATAAATAGTTCACCTAAGAAATGAACTGGATTCAAAAATCATTCAAACAAGATATGAAAATAGCTTTAAAATATTAGATAAGATTATTACCATGCAAAGGGATTCAGGTAATAAAAATGGAATAGGTTATTCTAAAAAAGAAATCCAAGTTAACTCAAAATCTTATGCAGATGCTCTCCTCAGTACATTCAAGAAGACAAATGAAGAGAAGATAAGTAATGATCAGAACTCCAGAGGATTACTTCCACCCATTAGGAAGGAAGACAAGTCAATACCAAAGAATTTTGATCAAAACAGGTATCCTCGCATTTTCCTTGGTTATTTCTTTGCATTCTCTAATTTCAAACACAAAACTATAAATTGTAGAGCATATAGAAGGAAAAATATGAAGGTTAAGAACTATATCCTTAAGGATAACCAAGCAGTAAATCGAGTTAAAAACAGAAACTATAACTCATTTGAACCTCTACAAGAAGGGGACCTAGAATGCTTCAGATGTCATAGCTATAGACATAAGGCCATTAATTGCATATTAATGGAAGTCTCAAAACAACCAAAGTTCATTAGAGAGCAAAAGAAACTTTGGAGAGAAAAAACATCAAAAAAGGAATGTCTTATTGCCCTAAAAGCTCAAGATAAAAAAGATCTCTAGTATATTGACAATGGGTGCTCAAAACATATGACAGGTAACAAGGAAAAGTTTTTATACTTAAAGAAACAAAAGGGTAAAGTTACATTTGGTGATAATGCTTCAGGTAACATACTTGGGAAAGGCACTGTGAGTTTGGGAAAAGACAAAGCCAAAAATGTGCTACTTGTCGAAAAATTGAAGCCTAGTTTATTAAGTGTCAGCCAAACCTATGATCAGGGGCACTTCTGCATCTTTGATTCCAAGAAATGTGATATTAGGAGAGAAGACACAGGAAAATTAGTTGGTACTGCTCCTAGAACTCCCGAAAATGTATATATACTAGATGCAAAATTGAATGAGGAATGTCATATAAATCTAGTAGATGAAAGTTGGCTATGGCATAGAAGGTTGGGGCACATTAACTTTGAAAATCTAGTAAAAGTGAGCAATCTTTGTGCAGTAAGAAACTTGCCAGAGATCATAAATCCCTCAAATACTATGTGTAGACACCGTCAATTAGGGAAGGAAACTAGAATAAGGTTCAAAGAAAAAGAATACACAACCTCAAAACTTTTAGATCTTGTTCACAATGACCTATGTGGACCTACAAGGACCAAGAGTTTGCAAGGAGAGTCTTACTTTATGTTGTTCATTGATGATTTTACTAGAATGGGTTGGATATGTTTTCTCAAAGAAAAATCAGAAGCACTTAAAAAATTCAAAGCCTTTAAAACCCTTGTTGAAAATGAAAAGGAGACAAAAATCAAATGTCTTAGATCAGACAATGGTGGTGAGTTCACCTCAAAAGAGTTTGATCTCTTCTGTGAAACCCATGAAATAAAAAAAAAACAATTCTCTGCTGCTAAAAGACCTCAACAAAACAAAATTGTTGTGAGAAAGAATAGAATAGTTCAGGAGGCTGGAAGGACTATGCTCAATGAAGAAAAATTGTCTGATGGATATTGGAGGGAAGCTGTAAGCACATTAGTATACATATTGAACAGAGGCTAGCTCAGGGTTAGTAGTGATAAGAATCCTTATGAAATATGGTTTGGAAGATCTCCATCGGTAAAATACTTCAAGGTCTTTGGAAGTAAATGCTACATCAAAAGACTTGATGAGAATCTTGGAAAATTTGATGCGAAATCTGATGAAGGTATTTTTCTTGGATATGCTTCTAACAAGAAAGAATACAGATGATACAATTTTAAATCACATAAGATTGAGAGTGCAGATGTCAAGGTGGATGACCTAAAAATGATAAAGATAAAAAATCAAGAGACTATACTTGAAAGTGAAGATGAAGATGAGACAATCGACACACAAGTAGAAGAGGTAGAAGAGAATAAAAAATAAAGGGAAGAGGATTATATGGATACTAGTGAATATGAAGAATATAGTCAAGATGGAGAAATAAGAGAAGAATTCCCAATAAGAGACACAAAGACACCCTCAAGAATTACTCAAAAGAATCATCCTGAAGAACTGATTATTGGAGATATGAATGATGGAGTGCACACAAGAAGATGACTACTGTATCAAACAAAAATATCATTTTTGTCACATGTTGAGCCTAGGTCAATCAAAGAGGCATGTAAATATGATAATTGGATCAAAGCTATGAATGAAGAATTGGACCAAATTGAAAAAAATCAAACTTGGCAACTAGTTCCAAGACCAAAAAACAAAAATATCATTGGAACTAAATGGGTGTATAAAAACAAACTGAATGAGAATGGGCAAGTAATCAGGAACACAACTAGATTGGTATGTAAAGGGTATTCTCAGGTTGAAGGAGTACACTATGAAGAAACATTTGCACCTATGGCCAGATTGGAGGAAATTAGGATGTTCCTAGCTTTCTCCAGCTACAAAAAATTTAAAGTGTACCAAATGGATGTCAAGACAACCTTTGTCAACGAAAACTTAGATGAGGAATTATATATTGAGAAACCAGAAGGATTCAAATTAACTAACAAAGGATACTATGCATGTAAATTAAAGAAAGCACTCTATGGGCTAAAACAAGCACCCAAAGCATGGTATGCAAGGCTAGATTCTTACTTACAAAAACAAGGCCTCAAAAGGGGATTAGCAGATAACAATATTTAGTGTAAAATTGATGGTAATAACATGATTATTGTGGAAGTATATGTTGATGATAGTATATTTGGCAGTGATGATGAAAAAATGAGTAAGAACTTTGCTAGAATGATGCAACAAGAATTTGAAATGTATTTGCTTGGCGAACTGAATTTATTTCTTGGATTACAAATAATACAATCCAAAAGAGGAGTCTGTATCCATCGGTATAAGTATGTTAAAGACATGCTTAAGATATTCCAGTTAGAGGATTGCAAACCTGTTAGTACACCTATGACAGTTGGATGCAAACTAAGCAAGGATGACGAATCCAAAGATGTAGATCCAAAACACTACAGATCAATGATTTGAAGTTTTCTCTATGTAACATCTTCCAGACCTTATGTCAAGCAAGTTCTTGGGATGGTGGCTAGATTCCAAGCAACACCAAAGGAGAGCCATGTTCAAGCTGTAAAAATATTCTTTAGGTATTTGAAAGGAACCATAGATGTTGGTTTGTGGTACCCTAGAAAGGATTCATTCACTTTAAAAGCCTATTCAGATGTTGATTGGACAGGAAGTGTAGATGATATAAAAAGTACAAGTGGAGGAGAATTCTTTTTGGGAGAATCACTGGTAGCTTGGATAAGCAAGAAAAAGTCCTCAATTTCATTGTCTAGCATTGAAGTTGAGTATATTGCAGCAACAAAATGTTGCACACAAGTGGAATGGATGAAACAAACCTTACAAGACATCAAAATAATATTTGAAGAACCTACTACTATCCACTATGATAATACAAGAACAATAAGTCTCTCCAAGAACCTTGTTCATCTCTCAAAATCAAAACACATTCCAATAAAATACCACTATCTAAGAGATCAGGCTGAAAATAAGAACATTAAATTGGAATATGTTCCAACACAAGAACAGGTGGCAGATATTTTCATAAAACCCTTAAAGTAGAGATGTATTTGAATATCTCAGGAAAAAATTGGGAGTAATCCCTCTTCTAACCTAAATCTCTCAAGAAAATAATGCATCAGTTGGCACCTATTCAGGGGGAGACAACAATCAACGTTAGAAGGAGTCATTAAGTTATGACAAGAAAAGTGTGATTACAGGAAGAGTTACCAATGGTCAAGACTCTAATTAGAAATATTTTGACAGACATATCATAGGAGAAGAAATCCTTTGCCATTGATGTCAAAGGGGGAGAGTAACTTCAGAGGAGAGAAGTAGCATCACAGGGGGAGATTGTGTATGAAGTTTGTGAGTTTCCATCAATGACAAAGGGGGAGATTGTTTGACATAGTGTCATTAATGTATTGTCATTGATGTCAACAGTTGATATCATTGATGTGATGATAAGTTGGGATAAAATCTCAGGAGGGTTAGCTAATGAAGATAAAATCTCACAAGAGATGGCACAATGAATTTCAGAAGAATCGTTGGAGGACTAGTCAACAATATATAATAACTGATGTCAAATAGTTGGACGATATGTAGAGATTAAAGCTCAGGAGAGTTAACGAATAAAGAGATGGAATTTTGAAACTCAGTAGGTATGGCATGATGAAACTTAGATCAAATCAAGACCGTTGATTCACAATCACTAGATCAACGACAGGGATGAATTGTGGAAAGCGAAAAAAGAATTAAACTACTCGCTAGTTACAATCCTTCAATCGGCCTAGATTGTCAAATCTCATAAACTCAAACATCTATGACTGTGGTTGATCCAACAAATGATTAGATTAAGTCAGATTAAGTCGTTATCATCAAATGCACAATCGTCAGATTGACAACAGGGATAGATTGCGGGGATCGTAATAAGTATTAAACATCATGCTATTTCTAATCTCGCAATTATTCAGGACCATCAGATATTACAGCTTCAAATATCGACAATTATGGTTGACTCACCAACAATGTACAACTTAAAATTTCAGAGTTTGGGTGTCGAGTTAAATCACTCACAAGTTGTGTTTCCGCAATCATTTTCGACCATTAATCTACTTTGAAGAGTCCACATCGACCATTGGATCACTTTAAGTGGAAGGATAGGATAAGCAGGGCAAAAGGTTTGAGAATTCGAATACCTGTTGGCTGTTGGATCAATTTTGAGTGGAAGGAAAGGATAAGTAGAAAGATCTGAGATCTCATTTATCTGAATTCCCGTCAGCCGTCGGATTAAAAGTAAGTGGAAGGACACGATAAGCAGAAATATCTGAGATATCGATTATCTGGATTCCCATCAATCGTCAGATTAAAATTAAGTTGGAAGGTCATTGGATTTAAACCAAGACAAATCAACATCACATACAAATCGAGTCATTGATCAAATATCTTGATCAAACAAACATAATTCACTTTGGGTATAAATATGTGAGGAGGTTATGCTCCGAAAAGTTTGAGATTTGAAATTCCCAAAGCTCGGAGAGCCAGAGAGCCAAAATAAATTCTTGACCGCCGGATCATCCGAAGTAAGCATAAACCGTTCGATTCAAGAGGACATGTGGCGGACCACGTCAGCAAACCACACCAGCAAGGACGCGTGGGAGATCTACATCAACAGAACAAGTCAACAAGAAATTGTGATAGACCACGTCAACAATCCACATCATCAAGGATACGTGGCACAGTTAGAGAATGACAAGTGTCAAGTTAAAATCAATATTTCAGGTATGTGCAAATCACAAATCTAAGTGACACGTGGTATCTACTCGGATCGTGACACGTCATCAAGTGACGTAAGAAAGTTACGTCACTCTTGGAGTTTTCACCGCTAGAAAATGACAAAAGCTCCGAAGTCCCGAAGTAGACATCGTACATCTGATCTAAAGAAACACTTCAGGAGCATTCTCATCCACCGATCTACTATAGTGGAAGGATAACGTAAGTATAATAGATGAAGTCACAAAGTAATCTGTGGCCATCCATCTCAATGCTTGAATAAGACCCAACCGTTAGATTAAGCCTTGTAAGAATCAAATCTGACAATTGATCAATTTCCGTGAAATAAGCATAAACCGTTTGATCTGTTCGAGAAATCTGATTCAGAAGTTTTGAAAGTTTCAAGTCCAAAAGTTCTGAAGGGAGAAGTGTCAAAGTTACGACAGTCGTCCATTTCAGGAGGTTAAAATCGTGACCATTGATTCACATAAGTGCTCAAGCACTCGTCTGGCCTAGCATCTGGTCACCATTGTTGGTCATATGATATAAGAGTTTTAAAAGGAAATTATAATACGTCGTTGTAGTTGGTAAGCCCGTGGTTCTAAAATGCCCAGTCACATGTAATGGTTTGAAGGAAGCACCTCTACAGAATTTGGTCTCTGTGAAAATAACATAGATTCGGGACCGAGTTTAAAGAACGAAATTGATCCATATGTGATCAATTTATGAAAATCCTTCACAATAAAAATAATAATCAGTGATTATGGTTAAATTAAACAAAGAGGTGCGATGGTTCAAAACCAAGGGACACAGTGTGTCACTCTAACACCATTTTGAAGAATATATAAAAAAGGAAGAGTGTTGAGAAGAAAACGTGTCTCTACAGTCAGAATCAGAGAATATATTAAATCAGAGAAGTAGAGAGAGATGCAGTAAAGACTTGATACAGAAGTTTGTCCAGATTCAGAAAATAAGGGTGGTTGGGTGGTGCAAGGGAAGGTTGGTGCCTGCAGAGGGAGTTGTTGCTTCCTTGTTAGTTGTAGCTGACTAAACAGGGGGTCATATCCTCCTACTAGTTGGTGCTGGTGAACTAGGGTTTGGGTGCATCCTGATCAGTCGGTGCTGATAAAAAAGGAAGTACATATTCCTTCTATGTAACATGTAAAACACATTTTGCAGTTAATAGAAAAGAGTTTGTGGTTTTCCCAATTGGGTTCCACGATAAAATATTGTGTTGAAATTTTGTTTGCATTAATAAATGAAAAATTGATATAATTAGTGTGTCACTGAGCCACCCCCCCCCCTCTCAGTGACAGGATCTGATCCTTCATTTGAAACCTAAAACCCTCTAGTGTGTGTAAAGGCTAAAAGTTGTCCTGTAAAAAAAAATGCATAGAGGGAAAAATGCATGAAAACAGGGCATGATGAGAAATGAACGCCCTTGGAAGAAAAAT
The DNA here is from genome assembly GCA_009831015.1 of Picea engelmannii. NCBI lineage: Eukaryota > Viridiplantae > Streptophyta > Pinopsida > Pinales > Pinaceae > Picea > Picea engelmannii. The sequence continues at coordinate 628,655 of ML777078.1, read as the reverse complement.
ACATGTATGGTGTTGTTAATTTACAAGTTACAGGACAATGTATTTGTTTTAAACCCTATAGAATGCATACTAGGGTGATTTGTGCCCAAAATTTAGTAAAGGGTTGAAATACACATGAATATTTGGCAACTATGCAAAGAAATAACTAAAATGGAAAAATGGGTACTAACTACCTGGATCCATAAGCTTGATGAGACAAGAGTTTCTACAACCACATCACACATAGACTAGTTGTTAGTTTAGTTTCCATTACGAAGACCTGTTGAAATCATAAAACAACACAAGGTTATATGACTAAATATTAATAATTAAATAAATCAACATGTACGAGACCTAGAAAGATTAAAATGCAACACCTGAATGAGAAAAATACTTATTTTTCTTTTAAACTGTAATTTCTGCATGTATACATAAATACACGCCATGCATAAAAAAAATGCACGTCCATGTCTTTACACACCTGCACTTTCAATGATTCAATTTTCTGAGGATGTCTTAGATAATGTTACAATTGTCTACTTATTTATATTTTCATTTTCAAACATAAAAGTGGCTACTATGTAAATGTGGAAAATTCTCCCTTGTCAATTGAGACACCAAAATAGTAGAAAGTGACCTAATGCAAATGCATGCCCATGCCTTTATATAGCTCCAAATTTAGTGATCTAAGATTTGGGTTGAAGTTAATAACATTCCAAATCTATATATTTCATCCGGAGTGCATTTTAAAAAGACTAAGGATTTCTACCTTGAACTTAGATTCAAGACACCTATTCATACTTTAGTTGTGGATTTTGAAACCTAAAACCCTCTAGTGTGTGTAAACGCTAAAAGTTGTCTTGTAAATGGGAAAACAATGCATGAAAATGCATGAAAACAAGGCATGATGAGAAATACATGGCCTATGGAGAAAAATCCATGTATGGTGTTGTTAATTTACAAGTTACAATTTACAAGACTGTGGATTTGTTGTAAATATTAAAGAATGCATAATAGGGTGATACGTGCCCAAAATTTAATAAAGAGTTTAAATACACATGAATCTTTGGCAATTGTGCACACACACTAACTAAAACGGAAAAATTAATACTAACTATCTGTGTCCATGAGCTCGATGAGGTAGGGGCTTGTACAACCACATCACACATAGGATAGTTTTTAATTACATTTCCATTGCAAAGACCTATAGAAGTCATCAAAGAATACAAGGTTATATGATCCAGGTGGATATTGGTGGCCACCCACCTATTCCAACTGGCTCCTCTTGTTTGTTTTAGTTCAACACGTTCTTCTGTAATTCTTTGTAATTGTGGGTTCTACACTTCCATGGTTGTCTGAATCCCTACACATATTCCAAGTGGATACCGATGGCCTCTCACCTAATCCAACTGGCTTATTTTGTATGTTTTCATGTCAACACATCTTGTTGTACTTCCATGGTCGTTTTGGAGCCCTAAACAATGTTTTTTTTGGCTCTCTACATTAAAACTATAGATAAAGTAAGAGTTTGATGGTGTAATGTGTATTTCTCTGAAATACCTTTCCAACCGGCTATCACACACCTAAAATGGAGGTCGTATGCAAAAGTTACAACCCCGTGAAATTGAGGTACAAACTTACCCATAGGGACCCACATGAATTTTGGTGTTTCACCTTCTAGGGTTAGGTTTTTGGATGTCTAGGGTTTTGGAATTCATGAGTAATACTAAAAAGGCCTCTGGAGCCTCATTGTAATCATTTTTCTTATATGGATGCGCATAGCAGCCACATCTCTTCTCAGAGATAGCTACCACCATTCAAGCAAGTGTTTCAGTGATGCAGTTTTACAGTTTCATCCTATTTCATTTATTTAATAGAAGATATTGTTCACTGGATATTTGTGTTTCTCTTCATATCTCTGTCTTTTTTGTATTCAGTCTATTAATCAATTTGTTCTACTCTTAAATATGGATCAGTGGTATCAGAGCGGTCTTCTCTTCATTTATTTTTCTTCATGCATGTCCCTAACAAGATATGGGTACAAGAAGTTGGGACCCAAACCAATCAAGTCGTTTCAATATCGGTCGCGTTGAGCCCAACAAAAACCCATGGGAGATGAAAATAAAGATGATGGACCAGGAGATCCTTTTAAAATGTTGCTCAAGGAATCCCTTGCGTGAAAAAGGAGCAAAATGATGGACAACTTTGCGCAGATCCTTCGACGACTGCCCAAAGGAGAATCATCTTCATCAAGTGGCCATGCAACCCCCTTCAAGGTACAAGTAAATTTTGATATTCCATTATTTTAAGGACTGATAAATGTGGATGTTGTAGATAAATGGTTGAATCTACTCGAAGGGTATTTTTCGGTCCAAAATTTTTTTGATAGGGAAAAGATTACTTTTGCACTCCTCAAGGTCATTTCCCATGTTAAGGACTGGTGGGACACTTACTCTAAACAAAGGGCCATAGAGGAATTTGAAATATTTTTGGTTTCCCCTACATGGGATTCCTTCCGAGATTCCATTAAAGAACAATACTACCATGTTGGAAGCTACGAGGACCAATACACCAAATGGACCACCCTGCGTCAAGAAAGGGACCAGAAAATACCAGATTTCACCAATATTTTCCACACCATGTGCACCAAATTGGGTATCAAAGACTCTAAGCGACATCTGGTGCTCAAATACCGCGGTTGTTTGCATAGATACATTTAAAAATAAATGGAGTTTCTGGACATCACCTCATTGGGTACGACTTATTGATATGTTGTCAAGATCGAGTAGAAATTTAAGCAGAAGAGGTGAGAGTTCAGATCTACAAACTCCTCACAACCGAAGTAGGGAAAAGGCGGCCATAACCCACACATCAAGGGATAGAGAAAATATGGCCACTCTTAGGACAACCAGTCCAAGTTGCAACAAAAAAGGGCAATGAGAAGACAAATAAGGACATGGGAAAATGGTGTGAGTACCATAAAATCCCTTGGCACAACAGTGAAGAGTGTCAGTCCAAGCAGTCACTCATGGTCGAGTTGAAGGTTTTTGATTCAGAGGTCGATACTGATTCCGAATCAAATCTCAAAGGATGGAAGAATATTATCGATGATGAACCCAATGCCACTATCGTGACCACCAAAGTATGGCCAAGCGAATCAGAAGAACCAGAGGAAGGGGAATGCCTCTTTCACTCACAGATGTGGGTAAAGGGGGTTCTAATTCATTTCACTATCGATAGCGACAGTGAGAAGAACCTGATTTTAGTAGAGGTCATCAAGCAGCTAGACCTGCCAATGACACTGCACCCGCAAACCTACACCATCAGATGGCTTTGCCAAGGAAGAGATATTCGTGTCAGCCAACAGTGTTGTCTGCCCTACGGAATCAAGCCTTTCAAAGATGAGGTATTGTGTGATATTTCTCCCCTTGAAGTTTTTGATTTTATTTTAGGACAACCATATTTGTGGAAGTGTCATGTTGTGTATGAGTCTATACCCCGTAGTGTTATTATTACTTTGGGTAGACAATTGTACAGGATACCAAAGGTAGCGTCACCTACCGCTATTTCTTTAATCTCTACTAAGCAATGCAGTAAGGTCATTTCACAGACCGGGAAGCCTCTCTTTGCAAAAAAAGCAAGTGGACATGATCGTGGAAGAATACAGAGACATCTTCTCCTCACCCACCAGGGTATCGATGCACTACCAAGTAAAGCATCCAATTGATCTGACCCCCAGTGCACCTCTACCTAATGGACCATTATATCATCACTCACTGATGGAAAATGATGAAATCAGACATCAAATCCAAGAGATTCTTCAAAAGTGGCACATAAGACCCAACTCCTCCCCTTCCAGAAGCCTGATTGTACTGGTGCAGAGGAAGGATGAGACTTGGCGACTATGCATTAATTACATAGCCTTAAACAAAATCATAGTCAGGAACTGGTACCCAATTCCCAGGATTGATGACCTTCTTGACCAACTCAAGGGGGAGAAGTTCTTCAACAAGATATACCTAAAGTATGGCTACCACCAGGTTCCCATCAAACCAACTGATGTATGGAAGACAACCTTCAAATCTAAAGAAGGTCTCTTCGAATGACTGGTCATGCCCTTTGGCTTAACAAATGCACCAACTAATTTCATGAGGTTGATGGATGATGTATTGAGACCCTTCACCAACTCTTTTGTGGTGGTATATTTGGATGACATCCTCATCTTCAGTAGAACTTGGGAGGAGCACATGTGACATATTCAAAAGGTTTTGAGCACTCTGAGGCAACACAAGCTATATGCCAACTTGGAAAAATACTCTTTTGGCATGAACATGGTCCAATACTTGGGCTACATTGTTGATGATCATGGGGTACATGTTGATCCAGCTAAGATCCAAGTCACCCGTGACTAGCTAGCCCCAATCACACTAACCAAGATTCAGAGCTTCTTGGGACTGACCAACTTCTACCGACAGTTCATGTTGGGATTATCCCATATTGCATGGGCCCTCATCCAGTGACCAAGGGCGCTGGAAGGGAAAATTTCATGTGGGGGAAGGAACAACAATGAGCATTCGATGATCTGAAGCATCGCTTGTGCTCAGCTCCAGTAATCTCCTTGCCCGATTTGCAAAAACCATTCGATATTGAGACTGATGCATCTTACTATGTTGTAGGCACAAGTCTCACTCAACACGGTCATTTGGTGGCATACCATAGTGAGACACTCTCAGATACTGCCAGAAAATACCCCACCTATGACAAGGAAATGTATTCCATTGTACAAGCCTGTTGTCAATGGAAACATTACATTCTGGGAAAGGAGACGATCATCCACCCTGATCACAAGCCTCTATAGTTCATACAGACACAGGGGAAATTGCAAAACGAATACCATCAGAAGTGGTCCACCTACTTGCAACAGTTCCATCTCAACATCAAGTATAAGCCAAGGATCTCAAATCATGTCGTTTACTGCCTCAGTTGACCCCTCATGGCTACACTCACCACTATGCTACATTCTTGTGGAGATGAGGCATATGAGTGGCCCCAACTTTACCAACAAGATCCAGACTTCGCCACCACCTATCAACTCTTGGGTATAGGCACGACTGTCACTGATTTTCACATTTAGGAAAAAACATTATGCCATCTGGTCCATGTATGTGTTCCTACAAGTGAGCTTGCAAAGATGATTTGGGAATCCCACTACAGTCGGATGGCATGACATTTTGGCATGGAGAAAATTGTGGTTGTTCTTCAGAAGCATTTTTATTGGCCAAAACTTTGACAGGACATCAACAAGTATTGAGATCTTGCACTTCCTATGCCATTGCTAATCCAACCATCAAGAAGCAAGTCTTATACACCCCTCTTCCTACTCTTGAGAAGCCTTGGGAATCCATATCAATGGATTACATGTCTGGCCTTTTGGCCACCAAGAAAGGAAATGTCTATGTATATGTGGTCATTGATCGGTTTTCAAACATGGCCATCCTCACAGCCTGCAAAACAATATCATGGCGGAATATACTGCCAAGATCTTATTTGAATGAGTGTGGGTCCATTTTGGGATACCACATACCATCATATCCAAATGAGACAACATGTTCCTCAACACATTTTGGTCGAGTCTCTAGTCATTGTTGGACACCAAGCTCACTAAATCCACTACTTTCCACCCCCAAACAGACGACTAAACAAAGGTCGTAAATTGGATGATTATGCTCATCCTGCACATGTACAACTCTAAGAATCCACGTACATGCGATGAGAGTATCTGTTATGTTCAACATAGTTACAACAAAGCTCTCCATAGCTCCATCGGCCATAGCCCATTTCAGGTGGGGCTGGGACTCCAACCATTGGGTCCCATTGATGTTTCACTGCCTCTTGCCACCACACAGACAGACTCTTCCCATGTTCATTCTGAGATCGACAAAGCCACCAGATTCATTGATCAGATTCATCACATCCGCCAACAAGTCCAAGATATTTTGAAGAAATCCAATGCTAAGTACAAGCAACGCCATGATCAACACAGGGTACCAAAACAGTTTCAAGTTGGAGACAAATTATGGTTACATTTGCAAAAGGAGAATATCACAGGGCCCCATCGGAAGCTCTGCCCACTTCACTATGGGCCTTACACTATCACCAAGACTATGGATAAAAATGATTTTGAGTTGAACACTCTACCCTTCCTTGGCTTGCACCCAGTGTTCAATGTGGACCTCCTTCGACCATATTTTCCACCATTATTGGACACCTCATAGATCACAAAACAACTGACACAAATAGATCTCAACCCTAATTGCATGGAACAAGAATCCATTGATCAGATAGTAGACACATAGGTCAAGAGCACTCACCAGCAGAGGATCCATCTTTATCGGGTTGTCAAGGTAGGGCAGCTCCTACACCAAGGAAAGTGGCTCACCCAAGGCAAAAACCAACATAAGTTTCCTCACCTATTCCTACACCAAGGCAAGTGGCTCACCTGAGGGGAACTCAACACAAGGAAAGTGGCTCACCTGAGGTGAACTCAACACAATGGAGACCATTTCTTCCTAAGGGGGGAGGATTGATCCAAGTGGATATTGGTGGCCACCCACCTATTCCAACTATCTCCTCTTGTTTTTTTAGTTCAAGACGTTCTTATGTACTTATTTGTAATTGTGGGTTCAACACTTTTGGGGCTATCTGAAGCCCTACACATATTCCAAGTGGATACTGGTGGCCTCTCACCTAATCCAACTAGCTCATTTTGTATGTTTGCATGTCAACACATCTTGTTGTACTTTCAGGTTCGTTTTGGAGCCCTAAACAATGTTTTTTTGGCTTGCCACTATCAAACTATAGACAAAGTTAGAGTTTGGTGAGGTAATGTTTATCCCTCTGAAAGACCTTTCCAATGTGCTATCATACGCCTAAAACAGAAGCCGTATGCAAAAGTTATGACCCCAGGAAGTTGAGGTACCAACTTACCCATAGGGGCCCACATGACTTTTGGTGTTTCACCTTCTAGGGTTAGGTTTTTGGATGTCTAGGGTTTTGGAATTCATGAGTAATATCAAAAAGGCCTCTGGAGCCTCATTATAATCATTCTGCTCAAACAGATGTGTGTAGCAGCCACATCTCTTCTCAGAGATAGCTACCACCATTCGAGCAAGTGTTTCAGTCCTACAGTTTTATAGTTTCAGCCTATTTCATTTATTTAATAGAAGATATTGTTCACTGGATATCTGTGTTGTTCTTCATATCTCCATGTTTATTATATTCAGTCTGTTAATAAGTTCATTCCACTCCTAAAAATGGATCATTATATGATTGAATAATAATTAAACAAATAAATAGATCACATCTCAACATGTACGAGACTCTAGAAAGACTAAAATGGAATACTTCAAAGATATTCTCTTGGTTTCAATAAAAATTTATTCCTTGCTGAATATGGCCAACCACGTGAAGGTGGAATCTCATTTGGCCCCTTCCCCCCCGTATCACTATATATTCCCCATACCCATATTATCTACTGGAAAGTAATTCAAAGTGGCATAGTACGATTCATGCATAGAAATTAGCAAAACAAAATTTAAAGGTAAATGAAAGAAAGGGTGTGTGTACATATATGTGGTTTTGATTTGGCTTCCATCATAGTGCTATATGTCATCCATTCGTGCATTTCAGGACGAGCTAAAGTGGTTTTGATAATACCACCCCTGCATACTAAAATGAATAAGGATATGACACATTAGCAATCGTTAATACGATGGTTTGTAATTTAGGCCTCTGACCCCTTTTATCCAGCATGCACTTTCACTAGCCGAAATAAACTAAGACTGTCAATCTTGGATCTATATTTTTGTGTTGATCATGTCTATTGAATTTTCATTTCAAAACATGTTTGTTCTCTGTTGCGTGTACAAAAATATGACAAAAAGATGCAGTATACAGGGTATCAAACCTAAATTTAAGACTAAATGACAGGGCAAACTTGATTTGAATTGAACACAAACAAAGCCATTGTAAACCATTTCATATCGAACAAAAAACTACAGGATCTACATTAGCAACAAGGTTACATACCGAATATCTTGTGGGACCAATCCCTCCTTGGATGTACAACTAGGGTCAGTCTCTCCTTGTATGGGTATGTTCCTCTACGCACTCTCCATAATGGCAGGTGCGGTAGATCAATGTAGTGGTCAACAAGTTTGGAGTGGGTTTATTTGGTAGGGGGTTTGGCGCCATAATGTGTTTTTTTATCTTTGAATATTGTTTTTTTTATATTTTTGTATTTTATATTTGTTTTATTTTTTTTACTATAATTTATATTTAATAATAGTTAAAATCAATCAACACATGTTGAAAATGGGTTAGGAGGCTATAGTTTGGTGGTTTATGAGAGAAATCAAGATCAATGACTTCTAACCAACCAATGATACATACAAGAATATGGCATACAACTTAACAAGAAACAATTAACCCATATAAGAAAATACTTTAAAGATAATAAATCATAGAAATTATATAATCACATACCCCGACCTACATTTCAACAATTCCATATCATTGATCTTCTTCTTCTTCCAACTCCAAACATGTATCATCCGGACCAGAATATGGTTCGGAATCGACGTTGTAAGTATTGGGCATAGAAACTTCATCATCGGTGTCATTTTCGATAATTTCATTGTTGATATGATCATCAAGAAATTGTCATCTACATCTACCTTGACTTATTTGCCTTCTTCGTCTAACACATCTACTTTCTCTTATACATCATCTTCTTCTTCAATATCATCTTCTTCCACTACATTATACTTTACATGCCTTCCTCTTGGATCATATCTAAGAACATATGACCATCCCACTTTACCTAGAACATCTGAGTAAAAGACCTGCTCACAATGGCTTGGAAGAAAATAAAGATCAATATCTCGCTCAGTTATCCTTGTATTAACCATGGTAAATCCATTCTCATGCTCAATAACAATTCTTTCAGGATCACGTTCATTCATTCGTAACATGTACCATTTGACCTCGAATAGGACTAATTTAAAGGATTTAAAGTCACATTCAAGTATATCATTCAAATACCAATAGTATCTATTTTCAGATACCTCTGAATTCCTTTCACTTCTAGAGGAAACATTAGTGACCTGAAATAATGTAGTTATGCCACAATCAAAGGTTTTTTTCTTTTCATTGAACCTTTTGATGTGAAACTTACATCCATTGCACCACATAGCCTTTTGTTGTTTCAACTGCATTATGCCCAACACGTCAAAAATGCAATGTCAATTAATTCACATATTTAGAATTAGTAACTATTTTAAGAAAATAAAAGACAACATACATTAATATAATGGAAAATAAGTAAAAAATGTGGGTGAATATGTTTGTATGTTTATCATTTAAAGCATATGCTAAATCAATTTCCCTCTGTGTAATATTGATATCTTGATTATGATGAGCCTCTTTAACCAATGTAGCGACCCCTTCCCATGATAACCTACCATAACATTGTATACATCGCTCTATCCATAACTTCATCCAATCAAGATTGTTTGCAATGTATAAATGTAGTGCATCCCACTCTCGACCGACTATATGAAAAATTAGCAATTCATCAATAATTAGGTATCATGACAAAGTTTAATAATTGATGGAAGAATAAAAATAAAATAGGTAATATATAGATAAAATTGAATAAACAAAAGTAATGTAGATCTCTATGATCTAACTACCTTTCACTTCGTTCATTCTGCCTTTCCCCGACATGACCTCCCCTTGAAATTTGTTGATGGAGTTGACATCCCAAATGAGATGCACATTCATATTTTCTACTAATTTAAGAAGGTATCAACTAATATACACGAAGGATTGATATACCAAATAACCCTCCACCATAGAATCCTCAAGACGTGCTCTTTGTCTAACAAGGGCTTTCAATGATTTCAAATGCCTCTCCACCATCCACATTGACCTTGTGTGTACAAGTCCAAAAATTTCAATCTCCTCAACTCAGTGTATGAGGTAGTGTTCTTGCACATTAAAAAATGTTGGAGGTAGGTACTTTTTCATTTCACACATTAGGCGAGGAAGATCTCTCCTCCCATTCCTTAAATATTCGTTATGGACATATTTAAATGACAACCACCTACACATGATGCAAGCAAATGACTGCAAGCTTAAGTGTATACATTGCAAGTAAAACACATGTGAACAAGTTCCGCAACGAAATTTTTCATAGAAGTCGTTACTTACCTCATGTATTTTTCAAGATTATATATGAATTGTTTTATGTTGTTATCAAAGTTTTCTAGAAGAGATAGAGGTAGAACATATTGTAACAGAAAAGGAATCAATATAAACATTAGAGGTACAACATACTGTAACAAAAAAGTAAACAAAAAAATATCAAAAATATGTATACCAATATAGAAGTATAACAAAGTAATTACCTTAATGAAGGTATGTCAGTCATGTGTTTTTACCCCACCAAATTCAGCTTTCTTCGTGAAGATATTATTTATGTTTGAAGCAAATCCCGTGGGAAATTTGATTTTCCTAATGAACTCTTTTACAACATTGCTTTGTTTCTCTATAAATTACCATGTAAGACTATCTCGATGTCCATCGCTATTTGAATTAATCACATTTTTCATTGCATGATTGGCTTCCTGAATGTTAGTACAATTTTTGCCATTTTTTTCTTTGTCACTCCTTCCATCTAAGATTCTCTATATTGTTTATGTTACATTCTTCTCGATATTCATTGTATTAAACAAATGAGCATTTGTAGGTGCTCATAGTAGGGCAACATGCTGAATTGTATAGGGTATGTTTTCATTCCTCTTGGAAGCCCATTAATGCCTTGCTGACATTTATGAAAAATAAATGACAAAACAACAATAATTGTTAGATGCAGTCAACATATTTCAATACAAATTGAAATTTTAAAGAAATAATACATATGATACATATGTTGATTAAGGTTGGTTGTCATTGATGTCAACCCTTGAAGAAAGCCCCATAGAACAAAGGTTTGGGTAATGGACCCAAGATTGTTTTATGTAAATATGAGTCATTATTGTTTTTTCATGTTTGATAAGAAGTAAATATGGATGAACTCCAAAGTGGTCCCCTTATGGTGAAAGCCCTCATGGGAAGACGCTTTGCGGAGTAAGAGAACCCATGCTTAATTGTGGAATAATGAGATTAAAGACAGTGAATTTGTCAGGGAAACTATCCTATATGGATATTTATTGTCATGCCATTTCCGATGGTATGTAGAACGTCACATAACTCCTCACGGTTAGAGAGTTATGGCCATAAGAAGTTGGAGACCCCAAGTTTGGGTAATGGACCCAAGTTTGTTTGATGGGTAATGGTATGAGTTATGATATATTTTCAGATAATACTATTCTATATGGATAGTACATGTAAATCTGATAAAGAGATTTGGGACAAGCTTCGAAATATTTATGAAGGAGATTCAAAAGTCAAAGAAGCAAAGCTTCAAACTTACAGAGGTCAGTTCAAACAACTAAAAATGAAGGAAGATGAAGATATCGCAACCTACTTCTTACGAGTTGATGAAATAGTGAATGCAATCATAAGATTGGGAGAAGAAATCAAAGAAATTGTAATTGACCAAAAGGTACTAAGATCTCTTCCTATGAGATTCAACCCTAAGATATCAACACTAGAAGAAAGATTAGATCTAAACTCAATAAGCATGGACGAACTGCATGGAATATTCACAGCACATGAGATGAGAACTGAACAAGAAAATCCAGATGTAAAAGAAACAACCTTCAAAGCATCCAAAAGATCAAAGCAAAAGAAAAAGGAACAAGAAGAATATAGCAGCATCAATGACGTCTCGAAAGATGATGAAGAAATGGCCAAATTTGTCAAAATACTAAACAAGGGAACCAACGGTAGGTATAGAGGTAAGCTTCCTTTAATTTGTTTTAATTGTGATGGTATTGGTCATTTTGCTAACAAATGTCCTCATAAGAAAAAGAGAAATGATGAAGGTTACTCAAAAGGCAGACAAACATATAAAGGTAAAAGAACTACAAAGAAAGTTTTCAAGAAAAGCTTTTGCACCAAAGAAGACATCTCATCAACAGATGAAGATGAAGTTAGTGACAATGAAACATAGAGAGTTCTATCCATGACAGTAGAAGAATCTGATAAATACGACTCCGAAGAAGAATATGAAGAAGCATATGAAGAAGAAATAGAAGAGGTAGAAGTTGACTTCTGAGAAGAATTAATGAGTGCCATAGAAATTATCAGAAGAGAAAAGAAGAAAAACAAGAAACTACAAGCAGAACTAGATAAGAAAAAACACACTCAAGAACTAGAACAAATGATCACAAAATTGAAGGTTCAAATAGAAGAAGATAAAAGAATTGAAGAAGCACTCAAATAACAGCTAGAAGGAAAGGACAAGATCATTGAAAACCTAGAAGAAAATATTGTCACACTAAGAAAGGATATTGAAAAGAAAAATATGCATAATAGCTCAAAAGTTCTGGATGACATTATCAACAGTCAAAAATCTCATCTTGACAAGTCCGGACTTGGATACAATCAGATAGAAAATGGATCAAGCTCCAAAAAACAGAGCAAGAAACAAATCCAAAATGCTAAGCAGAAACAATCAAAGGGGATAAAAAGATATACAAGGAAGATTACAAGGACACTCCTCCACTGTGAAGATTCATATTTCAGAATCAACAATAGATAGGCAGGCCTCAAGAAGAAGAAGGATTCATAAGAGAAACTCCTCTCAGAATATCTTCAACTACTAGGTATCAAACTATATTTTTTGGTTTATGTTATGCATGTAATAATTTTGGACATAAAGATGTGAATTGCAGAGCTAACAACAGGAACAATAACTACTTTGAGAGCCATACACAAAGGGGTTATTCAACAAGACCTAGTGAAACACAAAGAAGAAGTTACAACAAGTTTGAATCTTTGAGCACTGAAGTGGAATGTTACAAATGTAACAATTTTGGACACATGGCCAAAAATTGCAGAATGACAATCCCTCCTAAAGAACCTCAATAGAGTCACAAACAAGAACCTCAGAAAATGACATGGATAAGAAAGCAAGAGCAGTATAGCAATGAAGAATGCATAGTCGCTCTACAAGATAAACAGAAGAAACATGGTTGGTATGTTGACAGTGGATGTTCAAAACACATGACAGGTGATAGAGACAAGTTTCTTACATTACGAAAGGAAAGAGATGGATCAGTGTCCTTCAGAAATGATGATTCAACCAAAATCAATGGAAAAGGCACAATCCGAATTGGTAACAAGAATGAGAAGACATAAAATGTTCTACTAATAGAATATATGAAACATAAACTTTTAAGTGTGAGTCAAATGTGTGACCAAGGTCATAAAGTTACTTTCGATTCACAAAAGTGTGAGATAAGAAAAGAAGGTTCAGAGAAATTGGTCGCTACATCTACAAGAACTTCAAGCAACATATGTGTGTTAAGAGAAATTGGAAATGAAAAGTGTTGTCTAAGAAAGGAAGATGAAAGTTGTCTATGGCACAAAAGAATGGGTCACATGCATTTTGATAACCTTGTCAAAGTCAACAAAAGAGAAACAATTAGAGAAATGCCCCAGATCACGAAACCAACCAACACTTTATGCAAGCATTGCCAACAAGGAAAACAAACAAAGACCAAGTTCAAATAAAAGGAATATTCAACAACAAAACCACTGAAAATTATGCATACTGATCTAGTTGGACCAACTACAACAAAATGATTAAAAGGTGAGAGATATTTTATGTTATTAGTTGATGATTATACAAGAATGATTGCAGTTTGTTTTCTCAAGAACAAGTCAGAAGCTTTTGAAAACTTCAAGATCTACAAGGAAATGGTTGAAAATAAGATGGATTCAAGAATCAAATTCTTAAGATCAGATAATGGAGGATAATTCACCTCAAAGGAATTTATGGACCACTGCAACAATCATGGAATAAACAGGCAATTCTCTGTTGCTGGGACACCTCAACAAAATGGAGTTGTGAAAGAAAGAATAGGACAATACAAGAAATGGCTCGAACAATGATAATGGATTCAAAGTTGACATATATTTTCTGGACACGGGTAGTGCATACAACATTTCACATTAAAAATAGAGTAATGCTCAGAAACAAAACTGATAAAACTCCCTACGAGCTATGGAAAGGAAGACCAACAAATGTGAAACACTTCATAGTTTTTGGAAGAAAATGCTACATCAAAAGAGAAGATGGCAGAATGGGAAAGTTTGACTCTCCTGTGGACAAAGGAATACTTGTTGGTTACTCAAGTACAAGGAAGTCATACAAGTGTTACAATCTAAGATTAAACAAAGTTGTGGAAAGCATCAACGTAAAAATTGATGAAAAAGGCAAACCATAATCAAAGGAAGAAGAAAACAAATCAATGGAACAAATTTTCGAAGAAGAAGATGAAAAAGAAGTAGAAGAGAAAGATGAAGATGAAGAGAATTTGACAGAAGCAGAAGAGCAAGTTCAACAAGTATCTCCAAAGACACCTAGAAAACGAGTACAGAAGAAACATCCTTCAGATCAGATTATTGGAAATAAAGATGCAGAAGTTGAGACTACAAGAAAAATCTGTTCACCATAACAAACACACCTAGCACTCTTATCTACAATTGAACCAAATTGTTTTGAAGAAGCCAAAAATGATGAATTTTGGAATAAGGCTGTGGATGAAGAATTGGATCAAATAGAGAAAAATGACACTTGCAAATTGGTTCCAAGACCAAAGAATAAGAATGTGATCGGCACAAAATGGGTTTTCAGGAATAAATTGAATGAATATGGACAGGTTACAAGGAACAAAGCTAGATTGGTATGTAAAGGATATGTACAGATTGAAGGAATCGACGTTGAAGAGACATTTGCCCTAGTTTCCAGAATGGAATCAATCTGTTTGCTTTTATCTTATGCATGCTCCAAAAATGTTAAAGTATATCAGATGGACATAAAATCTGCTTTTCTAAATGGGGAACTTGAAGAAGAAGTCTACATTGAAAAAACAAAAGGATTTCATTTGTCAGAGAACACAGACTAGTGTGTAAATTAAAGAAGGCATTGTATGGTCTAAAACAAGCTCCTAGAGCATGGTACTCCATACTGGATAAGTATTTGCAGCAGGCAGGGTTCATAAAAGGAAGTGCAGACAACAACCTCTACATCAAGGTAAGTCAAGGTAATATTTTATTAATTGAAGTTTTTGTTGATGATATTATTTTTGGTAGTGATGATGACAGGTTAAGCCAGAAATTTACAAAATACATGCAGAATGAATTTGAAATGTCGTTACTTGGAGAACTATCATTCTTTCTGGGAATTCAGATACGTCAAAGCAACCAATGAATTTTTATTTCTCAAACCAAGTATATCAGAGAAATGCTAAAGAGGTTTGGAATGGAATATTGCAAACCAGTTATTATTCTCATGAGAACCAGTTGTAAGTTGAGAAAAGATGATGATTCAAAGTCTACAGATCAGAGGCACTACAGGTCAATGATTGGAAGCCTACTATATGTGACAACATCTAGACCATATGTAAGGCAGGCAATTGGACAGGTGGCACGATTTCAAGAAGCACCAAAGGAATCACATGTATTAGCAGTAAAGAGGATCTTCAAATATCTCAAAGGAACAAAAGAGTTTGGATTATGGTATCCAAAAGGAAAAGATCTATCACTTATTGCCTACACATATGCAGATAGGGAAGGTTGTATTGATGACCGACGAAGCACCAGTGGAGTAGCATTCTACTTAGGTGAGTCTTTGGTATCATGGCTAAGGAAGAAACAATCATCAATATCTCTATCTACAGCCGAGACAGAGTATATTGAAGAAGCATCATGTTGTACACAGGTTCTTTGGATGAAACAAACTTTGACAGATATAGAGGTTGATTATGATGAGCCCATTCCAATATATTGTGATAATACAAGTGCCATCAGTATCTCCAAAAACCCGATGATGCACTCCAATACAAAGCACATTCCAATCAAGCATCACTTTCTACGGGAATAGGTTGCAGAAAAGAACATCAGAGTTGAGTATGTGGGCACAAAATAACAAGTGGTAGAAATATTTACAAAACCACTTCCATAAGAAGCCTTTGAATATCTTCACCAAAGACTTGGAGTTATTTCTACTCCAAAATGAATGTTTTTTGAATGCTTATATTATATGTCTTAGATGTACATGAGGAAGCACCATAAGAGAGCAATTCAATCAGGGGGAGCAACTCTGGATAGAAAGATACTTTTGACATTGATGACAAAGGGGGAGAGATTTATCAGATGCAGAGGACAGATGCATGGTTCTAGGGGGAGAAAATTTATCAGATGCAAACGATAGAAGCATGGTTCCAGGGGGAGCTTGAGTGATATGATTCCAGTATTGCATCAGAGTGTTTCCATCAATGCTAAAGGGGGAGATTATTGATTAAGGTTGGTTGTCATTGATGTCAACCCTTGAAGAAAGCCCCATAGCACAAATTTTTTGGTAATGGACCCAAGATTGTTTCATGTAAATATGACTCATTATTGTTTTTTCATGGTTTATAAGAAGTAAATATGGATGAACTCCAAAATGGTCCCCTTATGGTGAAAGCCCTCATGGGAAGACGCTTTGCAGAGTAAGAGAACCCATGCTTAATTGCGGAATAATGAGATGAAGGACAATGAATTTTTCAGGGAAACTATCCTATATGGATAGTGTTTGTCATTCCATTTCCGGTGGTATGTGGAACATCACATAACTCCTCACAGTTAGAGAGTTATGACCATGAGAAGTTGGAGACCCCAGGTTTGGGTAATGGACCCAAGTTTGTTTGATGGGTAACAATATGAGTTATGATATATTTTCAGATAATAATATTCTATATGGATATTACATGTCCTGCCATTTATGGTGGTATGTGGAACGCCACATAACTCCTCACGGTTTGAGAGTTATGGCCTTATGAAGTTGGAGGACCCTCATATGTCATCTAGAAGCCCCAAAAGGTCAAAGTAGTCAAAGTGGTTTAAGAGATTTTAAAAGGTAAATAAT
>ML777078.1:574103-610607 GCA_009831015.1 Picea engelmannii | reverse complement strand
TGATGAGTCATAGTTGATGAGTAGTTGACACATGATTGGTACATACTTGGTACATGGTTGGATGCACTTGTTTATGGTACAGGTTGATTACAGGTTGGTGCATGGTTGATGCACTTGTTTATGGTACAAGTTGATTATAGGTTAAGGTACAGGTTGATGCATAGTTGATGCATGGTTCAGATTTATTGGTACAGGTTTACAGTGGTATATCTCATAGTGATAGTGTGAAAGTGGTTCCATCATTCTACTTCTACTTCAGGGTGGCAGGACGGGGAAAGGACAGGTGGTTGTAGCCAAAGAACATTGGCGGTTGTAGCCTCCTTCTGGTTGTAGCCAGAGAATTGTGGAGTTGGAGCTTCCCTCAAGTTGTAGCCTGAGAAACTAGGGGGTTGGAGCCTCCTTCTAGTTGCAGCTGGAAAACAAAGGAAGTTGGTGCTTCCAATGAATGTAATTCTTCAAGACATATAAGAAAAAGCATTCCGTGGTTTTCTCCCAATTTGGGTTTCCACGTAAAACACTGGTGTACTGTGTATGTGTGTGATTGCTTATTTATTATTTCTCATTATTGGATAATAATTATACATCAATATAAATTTTGAAGAAAAAGGATTATAATTACGCTATTACTGATTCACCCCCCCTCTGAGTAATCCAACAACATAGACTAATTGCTTACCTTGGCGATTTCTATTGTATTCCAACTTTCGTAGGTGAGGTGTCATTCTTCGTGGTTTTATTCTAGTCTCTTCTTTGAAATTGAAAAACTGTTTTTTTTTTTTTCTGTAGTTCGATACCTATGGTTCTTAGGGAGGAAGTGCATATTCAATGATATTCATGTGTATTTTCACTTTCTCATGAGTATTTGTAAGGGTCTTATGCCAAATACCCCTTATTATTATATTATTTCCGTTTAATTACATAGTGGGCCTACTCCATTATTATGGCCACATTACATTCATTATTCCCTTGGGTACCTACCTAGTTACCCCATATTATCCTCCCTAGGTACATTACATTACATCCCCCTTGGCATGCTTCATCCTTGAAACATGGGAAGAATCCATATAATTTTACCTAATAAGCAATGTAGTCAACTAGTACCATGCACAAGCATCCATCCATCCTAGTGGAATGTGGACATGGTGTCCAACTTTAGGTTTTCCTTAATCTTGATTCAAGTTTCTTCTTGGGATACATGTCTTCACTGTTATCCTATGGTATATCCATCCATTACTTCTAGTCCTCCATGTACCTCCATATTGGTTATCTCTCTAGTTCCATGTTGATCCATAGTAAATTTGTTGACGCTCATTCCCTTGCCTCGATGAATTTTTTTTCTATGTGTGGTGTGGGTGGTGATATACAACAACCTTAACTATTGATTCTTCATTTTTTTCTTCTTCAACATGTGGTTCCTTTGCTTATTCTTCCTATTTGTGCCCCTAATTTGGATTTCTTCAAGTGATTCTATAGTCCATTCTTCTTATTCAACCCTCGACTCTACATTTGATATGTCATGAGGTACTACAATTTGTTTCCCTACAACTACTTCTTCATGTGCCTCCTTGGGCCCTTCTTGTTTAATAAGAGAAATATCATAGAGTGCAATTTTCTTTTTATTGTACCAAAGCTTCAAAACTTCATTTGCACATTAATATTAACTATTCCAATTAATTCCATCCAAGGATATCCCAAAACAACATCCACATTATCTATGTTTATAGCATAAAAATATGAATGCAACACATATTTATCCATGCTAATCTTTAAATCTTAAAAAAATTCAACATTTTTACCTTCAACCTGTATGCTTTGAATATTCTTTGTGGAAACTCGCAATCTTTTATCCAAGTTAACATTGATGAAATTATGTTTGCAACTAGGGTTAATAGAAATGATTATCTTCTCTTGTTGAATACATCCATGAACCTATAATATGAAGTTTGTGCATGAAAACAAACTCTTGACTCTTTCTTTATCCTTACACTTAACATGACACCACTTGTCTAAAAGTAATTTTTCATATGCTTCATTAGAAGGTTTCATCATCTTGCTATATTCAAATGGAAACCAACATATGGAAGCATCATCTTTGAAACCATAGTGTAGACAAGCTTTCCATTCCTCTTTCCATAATGACTTTGACTTCATCCATTTTATATATTCTTTAATACTAGGAAAAGATATGGCAAAAATATGATTGCCAATATATTTGTTGCCAACAACTTCTTTACATTTGCAGGAATTTCCTTATACTTAGTGCACTATGCCATATTTTATCATGGAAGTGCTAAGCATGGGAGTGTTGATGTTGGCAACAATTAATAATGATATGATCATATTTGAAAATATCAAGGACTTGTATGAGCATGATAAAGACTTTGTATATGTCACAAAGATGTGCAAGAACTATAGATGTAGGATAGAAGTGCATAGTTGGATTATTTCATCCATAATAGATATTGATTCAAAATAAAGTAGCCATGTATTCTAGAAAATTTAACATGTGATAATTTAATAAGAGATATTCACAGTGGTTTAGGAGGATATGTTGAGCATAGTTAAATACAAAGTTTATTAGAGAAGTGATATTATTAGTTGAGTATGAAAAAGGAGGTTAGTGAATTTATGGAATTGTTGAGAATTTGTCAATCTCAAAGTGAGTTAGTCAAAACATTATGTTGTATATACGACATTGCCAATTTTGAAGTTTCCTTGGGAGGACATATCTATGGATTTCATTCATGGAATATCAAGAACACAATGCATATTTTGTGTAGTGTTTGTTGTGGTTGATAGATTTTTAAAGATGGTACACTTCATGCCTGGTAAAAAGATCAATGATGCAACATATTTTGCAAAATATTATTCAAGGAGGTAGTGTGATTGCATGTATTTTGAAGATGATTGCATTGGATAAATATATTGAGTTTCTTAGTATTTTTTGGAGGATGATGTGGAAGAAAATGGTGATGAAGCTATAATATATCTTAGCATATCATCCTTTGATGGATGAAAAATCAACGTGATTAATTGACCAAGTCTTGGAAATATTATAATATGTTTAGTTGGAGACATCGAAAAATAGTAGGTCAAATAAGTTTTCATGTATGTTGAGTTTGCATAAAAAAACCTTGTGAACATGCCGACATGATTTTTTATATTCAAGATCATGTATCGAAAAAATCCTAGAGTAATAGAACTCATATATTTTCTAGTCAACATGTATAGAAGTGATGACGTGGAAGCATTTGTAGAGTAGATGGAATAGATATATTCATAGGTCCAATAACAATGAAATGATAAGAGTGCGGAGTATAAGGAATGCACAAATTCACATTGATGGTTAATACATTTATACTTGGTGATTTATTCATGGTACATCTTAGGAAAGAGTTATATCCCAAGGGTAATTATGATAATATGAATATGAAGAAGACCAAGTCATGGAGCATCACATGCAAAGTTGGAGACAATGCATATGGTGAAGTTACTAGAGGAATTTGGCATATATTCCATTTGTAATGTTATAGATTTTTGTGAATATAGAAGAGGATTCATAATCATAGTTATAAATGATAATGCAGAAGGAGTCACAAATATGTGTCAAGGAAGAAACTAGATGAAATAATCAAGAAGATTTTATATGAGAAGATGGAAAAGAGATCTAGAATGAGTATAACGTTTAAGCAATATTTTATTAATGGAAGAAACATACCTAATGAAAAATAACAATTAGAATTTTGAAGAACAATATTAGAATAGTTTTCAAGGGGAGTGTCGTTGTTGCAAAAGAAGGTGAGGATGATGGAATGACACAAGGATTCACTTAGCTTTATTTGGAATGGGAATTTTATTCATCAAAATCCTTGAAACAATTTAGGCCATGAGTATGATAGGAAAGCATGACATAAATGAGTATTCCATAAAAGAGATATGCACGATAGGAGTGGAATAGGGGAACAATATGAAGTTAATGTGTCGAGCTAGGAAGCATAGAATAAGAAAAGGAAAATGACATGTTGAATGTTGGCTTCATTTGACATGCAATAGGTGTTAAGTACAAAATACTTAAAATAACATAATAAACTAGAGTAAACAATGTACACAAAATGTGAACATGGAACATAGATCCCAAAGAGATAGTAGAGATGAGCAACATAATAGCTGCTTATAGAATAGGAGAACCTCCTCCAAATAACCCAAGTAATACCACATAACCAAATCATATGTCATTGTATCCATAATGGCATAATGGCTATATATATATATATATATATATATATATATATATATATATATATATATACGTATTCTCACATATTTCACATATGGGCCCTTTATTAGGCTGAACCCTATTACATGTACATTTACCCCATTACATATGCATTTAACCCCATATATATCATCCTTGGGGTCATAAAAATAGGAGTGTAGAAAAAAGTGCACAGGGTCAGTGTGATGAGCATGTGTGATAAATGTTGGGTTTGTGTTGTATTCTTTGCACAACTAAACCTAGTGTTGGTTGTGGGATCACATAGGTGTTGGATGTGGAGCCTGATTATATTCTTGATTCATATGTAGGTATGCCTACCCCCTTTTTGTCTTGGGTTGGGTGGCTAGCCCCTTGATGAAGGGGGTATGAGGGGGATCTACCCCCCTGGTTGGGGGTCATGGGGGGCAGCGAGCCCCCATCTATGGGTTCAGGGGCGAATACGTCGAGGAAAATTTTGGTAAAATTGCCTTGTAAAATATTGTAATTTCGTAGTCAATTTGGACAGTTCATTATAAGGTCGTGGATCTAACGGTAGAATTTATGTTAGGGTTTTCACCCAAGAAGGCAACTCTCTTTTTGTATGAGGGAATTATATTGTATCTTTGTATGATGAATATAAGAAGTGGATCTAAACATGTTTCCAGGGTAAAATATCTATGTAATGTGTGTTGTGAATTGTTTTTTATTTATTTATTAAGAATTTGTTTGTAGTATTTAATTGTACAAGGTTAAAATCTACAATAAAGAGAGGGTGCTAGAGGAAGTTGAAAGGACATAATGGAAGTTTAAGTGATGAGAATGAATATGAAGAGCTCCAAAAGAATATAAAGAGATAAGATGGACATGTAGAAATGCAAGATGGAGATGAAGAGATTGGAGAAGTGAGATATCCAACCAATGAAATGAAAAAATAAGCATGTTGTAATTGAATGTAGTTATAAAGTCCTAAGACATAGTGTTTTAGAGATATAGAGAGTTTATCAAGAGCCATAGTAGAGAGTTGAGACATATTTCTATAAAATTGTAAATGTATCTACATTTATAAACAAGGGTTGCATAGCAATGCAATCCCTGTCGAGTGCATAATATATGTTGAACAAATAGACTCAATATAACTAAACGCATAGATAATGAATAGTATTTGTCAAAAGGTAATTCACATAATAAAGAAAAATAATATTATTATTTATGCAAAGACGACAATGATAGAACTTTGTGGAAATAAGGAGAAAAGAGAACTCTTCAATGTGGAGTAAAATTTAGTAAATATATGAAATGACCAATGGGGAGGTTAGCATATGTGAGTAGCACTGTAAAGTGTTTGGAGTAAAAATAGGTAAAAGTAAAGTAAAGTGATATATGTTGTTGAGTATGAAATATATGTTGTTGATTGGGAGGTCAATGGGAGGTTAGCATATGAAAGAAGCAATGTAAAATGTTTGCAGTAAAAACATTTAGCATAAAACTTGTAAAAATAAGCAAAAAGGTAATATTGTTATCCATATGCATAAAAAAATAATTTTTTACGTTTATATGTATATTAAAAACAAATGTTGATTACTAATTTAATAAAATTTTATTATAGATGTTATTAATGCGAGAACCAATGTAAAGTGTTTGGAAGTTAGGATAAGAAGTGGCAATTGCAAAACTTGGAACCAGTATGAGATGTTATAGTTTTGCAAAGGGAATCAAGTAGGGGTAATTTATTATTTTTTTAAATCAATTATGAAACTCAACTTAAATTTCAACTTATTGTTTTTCTTTTTTAATACAAAGGTTCGTAACACATAGACCAAGCAACAATGTAAAGGAAAGCATCTAAAAAATTAACTCTATAATATGAAAATATTAGTAAAAATTTTACCTAGAAATTATAATAAGTGTAATAAACAACCATTATGACTCATTGTTTTATTGAAACTACCGCCAATAAGTACTCCACTTAAAGCATGTACTGAAACAACTAATCATAAAAAACTTTCAATAAGATTAATCATTAGAAACATAAAGGTGTTGACTAAGATTATCTTAAAACATTGCAAACAAGAGGATCGAAAAGAAATAATAGGATAACCAAATGTTCAGTTTGACTCTTTCTGTTTTGTGGAAGTAAACGTGTGCGGATATAAAGGAGAGGGATTGAATTGTGATTTCTTCAAACATAGGAGCTAGTAAAAAATGTGTTGAAGCTAGTATGAGCGAGAAGCAAAGGATCCAAAGTTCCCTACATAGAATATCTAATCTGGCATTGGATTGTGTATTTAAAGAGAGAGAGAGAGAGAGAGAGAGAGAGAGAGAGAGAGAGAGAGAGACATGGAGAATAGTGTTAGTCACCATTAAATTTTTATTGTGTGAAATCAAGATTTCATAATCTAGCGGAACACTAAACTGGTTTGGAAGCCTGATAAACTAGGAAAGGGGCTAAAGATGACAAGGAAGGGCTAAATATGGAAAGAGTGCTAAGATGATCGTGCCCGACGCATCGCAAATTGTGAGTTCTCAAGATCAATGACCGAGAATGATTTTGGGCGGAGAAGTTGCGCGGGGTTTAATTTTGGAGAGTGGTCTCGAAATTTAAACCATGGTTTTCTCTCAGGGTTACGTGGCATCACCAGGTGCATTTTGGGATGAAAAGAGAGTTGCCTCAAACCACTTTCTCGCGCCCCCGAAAAATGGAAAACTCAATAGTACACTAACATGGCTTGCTAGTTCCGCTCGTTTCCAAGAAGAGAATTATACCTTAGACAGAGCATTTCCTGACTTGCAATGAAAGGAGATAGTTCGGCTGGGTAAGACCAAATGTAGTTTTCCAGGGCCTGGTAAATGATGTCAATGAAAGACATTGAATCACATGAAGGGTCAAGTCAGAGTCAGAGGGTGAAGAGAGGGACTAAAACGCCAGATAAGCCAGAATCTGGTTCAAGAAACGTTTTCTTGCTGATCATTGTAATTGGTTTCAAAACCAAAACGTTCCATTATAATCATTGTAATTGGTTTCAAAACCGAAACTTTTCTTTGTAATCATTGTATTCGGTTTCAAACTGAAGGAAATCAACTTGTATAAATATTAGGAGTTCCAAATGTATTAAAAGTTGGTAGAAGTGAAAGAGCATGATCTTATCTATTTGGAACTTGAATGTAATTTTATGAAGCTGAATAGAATGCACATGTAGATGTCCTAAAATTTTCATGAAAAAATTCTAATGGTGGTGGTCTGAGTTTCGTCTTCTTTCTTCGTATGTATTTCCTATGTGCTTAAATTCCTTTTTTATTGTCTTCTATTTAAATTGGATAGTTAAAGGCCTAGAATTCATCTTGTGATGCTCTCGGATGACTCAATTTAAACTATGTTAAGTTCTTCCTAACTGAGTCAGAATTCATTTATTTAATGCTCTGATACAATTATATGTTTTTCCTTTCTTCTCACACTCTGCAAATTACAATTTATAACTCAGATTTATCACCTCATTTAGCCTTTATCCTATGGATATTTCTACCAACCAGTCAGTGCTTCCATTCTTTCTCAGAAGTTTGACTCCATAGCCCTAAGTGTGCCTCCCCTTCCTTGCCATCAAAACTATACAAAATTCTTAAAAGCAACAAAACCTAGCCAACGATTTGTTAAAGAAAACTCATCTATTAAAGACCAAGTGATAGGAGAGAGACCTCCCTAAGATGAGCAGGATAGTACCCATATCTAAATTGTTTGTAGGTTACCTCTGTCGTTTGTTTTATCAGCCGAACAAATTTACAGAGTGCTAACATTTTGGCGCCATTGTCGGGGACGAAAGTTGCATTTTCCCTGGGAGAAATGACAAGGTTTAGACCCGATTTCTTATGGTGGACAGAGGTCAGACACAAGAAGGTTATACATTTCCACCCGATGACTCCAATCAATATTCAAATGTGATTTAGAGGTATGAAAGGACATCATGGGAGAAAACAAGTACCTAAAGTTGATATTTTTCCAAGACATAATATTTTTTGTTACTAATTACCTTTTTTCCTTTCCTGAACATGCTAAACAAATTTTTCTTTACCTATTGCATTTGAATGATGATCATGAGAATCTTGCAATTGTATATCCTCCTCTTAAAGTTGTACATATATCTCCTCATTGTATCACCGATTTTGATCTAAATATTCTATCTAAGCCATGTGATGACCATAGCCAAGTTGATGAGCCTCATGAAATCAAGGCTGATGTCTCACCTCCTGTACTTGATCCAACACCCTACAAGATTCAACATAGATACAGACCTTTAAAATTACCTCACCTCCTTCATAATTTTCCTCCAAAGCACTATAAGTACCTACCTGTGTTTGATGGAGACCCTAATGCCATCACAGCTGAAAAACACATCCAAGATTTTGAACATTTTATAGATTTGTTTGAGATTGATCATGATGATGTTTGTATGAGGGTCTTCTCTCAATCCTTGAAAGGGGGGTACCAAAGGCTGGTTTAAACACTTGCAGCCAGAGACAATTATCTCATGGGAGGAATTGAAGAATGTCTTTTTGAAATTTTTGGGTAAGAGGAAATCTTTGGATCTACATCTTACAGAGTTCTATGCCTTGAAAAGGCAGAGCAATGAAACTATTTCTACATTCAGTAGAAGGTTTTACCATATTTATTACAAGTTGCCCAAATAAGTTCAACCGACTGAAGCTGCTGCCATGCTCCATTATGAAACATCCTTTCATCCAGATTTGTCTTTCATTCTTATGGAAAGAAGATCTAAGTCCTTACAACAAATGTTTAATGATGGTCAGGATATTCAACACAATATTCAAGCATGTAAACACATTCAAAATGATTTGGATGCTAAAGAACATGACAGTAAATATGAACAAAAAAAAGTTGATTTGAATCTTGAGCAGAGGGTTAATAATATCATATGTCCTCTTGAAGTTTTAAATACTAATGATTTTACAAAGGATTATATTCCACTTATTGAAAAAGAAGGTGTTAATTTAGCTTCCGATCCATCCCATGATAAGCATGGGGCTGATTGTTTTATGTATTCATTTGTAGACAGTCAAGAAAATGAATTTGCAAATCAGCTTATTGAAGAGCAGGTTGATGTCCCAAGATTTTCCTTGTTAGATGATATTGCAAATGTTGTTGATTTGCCTATATATGATGAATATGATGATGATTATGATGTTGACTTCCTAGAACAACCAACTGCATGCTCTCTATCATAAAATGTTATTTTTTAGCATTGTAATGAGAGAAATCAACCTACATATCATAGTTACAAAGAAGAATATGAAGAAAGTATTGAATTAGCCGAAGGAAATTCTTTACCTTTATGCTTTTCTTCATTTAAATTGTTGAAATAAAATTTTAAGATCATCACCGAAGCAAAGGAACGTGTGTTGATGCCAAATCACAATGATTCACTGGAACAAATTGACAAGAAATTGCAGCAATCTTCTCATGTGTTTGATGACCATGTTACTTGTTATACATAAGGTTTTATCAGTTTGGGATTTATGGAAGCAGAAACGTATTCGTAGGATGGATACAAGATGAAATTCTTGTGCAATCTCCTGAAATCAGTTTTCTTTCCTTTCAAGATCCTTTTGCAGCATGTTTGGAAACAACAAATGGACCTAAGTTTTTAAATTTGGTCAATATTGAATTTGATGAGTTTCCATTGAGATGGTTTTCCCTTTCAATACTGATCAAAGATACACAAGGAATTCAACTCGTGGACAAAACACTTGCATGGTTTCACTAGATTTTTTATTTCACCTGATCAAATATCTCAAAGATTAGCTTAGTGTAGGTAGAAGTTTGAATAAGCTCAAAATGTAGAGCATTTATTTCATCATTTTTCAGTTTGTATTTTCAGTTTGGGTTTTCAGCAGTGTGTACATTTAGATTGTAGTGGTGTATTTAACGTTCAGTTTTCAATTGAGAGCAGTGTACAGACTTGGGTTTTCAGTGGATACTGGTGACAGGTCAGAGAAGGGTACACACATTTTTTGGGAGGAGCCCAATGGATCAGGCACAATTTCTACGAGTTATTTTCTACCTCGCTGGGAGGATAGCATTTCGGTTAGATCCCATGTTAGTCACCATTAAATTTTTATCGTGTGAAATCAAGATTTCAGAATCTAGCGGAACGCTAAACCGGTTTGGAAGCCTGATAAACTAGGAAAGGGGCTAAAGATGACAAGGAAGGGATAAATCTGGTAGGAGAACTAAGCTGATTGGGCATGACGCATCACGGATCATGAGTTCTCAAAATCAACGGGCGAGAATGATTTCGGGGGGAGAAGTTGCACGGGGTTTATTTTGGAGAGTGGTCCTAAAATTTAAACCAAGGTTTTCTCTCAGGGTTATGTGGCATCACCAGGTGCATTTCATAACAAAAATAGGGTTGCCTCAAACCACTTTCTCGAACCCTTGAAAAATGGAAAACTAAACAGTACACTAACTCGGCTTGCCAGTTCCATTTGTTTCCAGGCAGAGAATTATATCTGAGACAGAGCATTTCCTGACTTGCAATCGAAGGAGATAGTCTGGCTGGGTAAGACCAAATGAAGTTTTCCAGGGCATGGTAAAGGATTTCCAAATGTCAATGAAAGACATCGAATCACACGAAGGGTCGAGTCAGAGTCAGAGGGCGAAGAGAAGGACTGAAACGCTAGAGGAGCCATAATCCGAATCAAGACACTTTTTCTTGTTGATCATTGTAATTGGTTTCAAAACTGAAATGTTTTCTTGTTGATCATTGTAATTGGTTTCAAAACTGAAATGATTCATTATAATCATTGTAATCGGTTTCAAAACCGAAACGTTTCTTTGTAATCATTGTATTCGGTTTCAAACCGAAGGAACTCATCTTGTATAAATATTAGAAGTTCCAAATGTATTAAGAGTTGGAATAAGTGCAAGGGCACGATATTATCTATTTGGAACTTGAATGTAATTTTATGAAGTTGAATAGAATGCACATGGAGATGTCTTGAAATTTCCATGAAAATATTCTAATGGTGGTGGTCTGAGTTTCACGTTCTTTCTTCGTATGTATTTCCTGTGTGCTTAAATTCCATTTTCATTGTCTTTTGTTTAAATTGGATAGTTAAAGGCCCATAATTCATCTTGTGATGCTCTCAGCTTAAGCAATTTAACCTATGTTAAGTTCTTCCTAACTAAGTCAGAATTCATTTATTTAATGCTCTGATACAATTATATGTTTTTCCTTTCTTCTCACACTCTACAAATTACAATTTATAACTCAAATTTATCGCCTCATTTAGCATTTATTCTCTGGAGAGTTCTACCGACCAGTCAATGCTTCCATTCGTTCTCAGAAGTTTGAATCCATAGCCCTAAGTGTCCCTCCCCTTCCCAACAAAACTATAAAAAACTCTTCAAAGCAACAAAACCTAGTCGGTGATTTGTTAAAGAAAACTCATCTATTAAAGACCAAGTGACATGAGAGAGCCCTCTCTGAGCTGAGAAAGCTAGTACCCAGCTCTAAAGTGGTTTGTAGGTTACCTCTGTCATTTATTTTATCAGCCGAAAACATTTACAAAGTGCTAACAAATAGTACATGAAGTTCTTCGCACAAAATATGAGATTTAACATCTGAATATGTAAAAAGAAAAAAAAAACAGAAACATGCAGCATAAAACCTAGTAAAAAGAAGTATGCAGAGGTGAATCTGTACCCAAAGTAATGTAAAGTGTTGATGGCATGATTTTCTCAAAGCTATGCAAAGTGTGCGAGGGACACGATGTGCAGGTACACGAGAAGCAAAGGGAATGTAGTTGCCCACACAAGACATGTCATTTAGAATATAACTATGTAAAAACATCTACATTAAACTTTGTAAAGAGATTGTAGAGGTGAAGATGTTGAGAGGCAAGGCAGACTACGCCCGGTGTAGGATGTGTCAGAAGAAATGTGAGTTTCATTGAAGCTAAGATGTTCGTGAGACAATGCAAACTGTGCATAGCTTAGGATATGCGGAAAGCAAATGCGATCGAGTTCCCTGTGCAATATATTTTTCTTGTGCAGACTATATGTGGAGGTGAAGATGTGAGAGAAGAAATGTAAAGTGTGTTGATGCTACCATTCGCTCAAATTTATTTAAAGTGTGTGGATGATACGATGAGTGGGTGTGTAAGAAGAAAAGGGTGTGTAGTTGTGTGCACAAGACATGGCATTTACCATATAACTATGTAAAAACATCTACCATAAAAATTTGTAAAGAGATTGCAGAGATGAAGATGTGGAGAGGCAATGCAAAGTGCATCGAGCCTAGGATGTGATAGGATGCGCGGGAGACAATGAAAATTGTGTAGAGATTAGGATATGCGGGAAGAAGATGCTTGAGTTACCTTTATAATATGCGTTGCTTGTGTAGACCTTGAAATTGCAAGTAGCACATCAAGTAATTATTAACTCGTATGAATTTTTTTTTCCAGGCTTGAGAAAAGACAACATGCATATGTCCAAAGACATGAAATAGAGTCCAAAAGTAGCATCACTATCAAAGTTCTAGTTTAATAATAAAATTCATTTTACAACCAAAGGTGAGAAAAGAAACTGCATGGAAAATTGAACAAATCAATTACAGTGTAGAAGCAAAGGAATTGTTGATGTTCCAACTTTAGGAAAACTCATTTTGTAAATAAGACAAATGAAAACAACATTGTGATGCAGTAGACAATGTTGAATGGAATAGGGAAAATTCTTTTACATTTTTTATGCGATTTAAATGGGTAGCATAAATTGTCACAAGGTTGTATTCTATTTGGTATTCACAATATTCTCTAAAATTTACAAATGATAACACTAATGTCAAAATAACATTTTTTCATAATGAAAGTAAATATCCACATATGAAGAGAACGTAACATGATATTTCATGATATTTCATTGAAAAATGATATACAGTCAAGACATAATTGACCATTCATCTAGAAACTCAAAGGTTTGAAAACTAGTCGTCGTCTATGCGAAAACAATTCTTTGGCAAGGACATAAAAACATATGCAGTTGTTTTTTACATAATGCTTGTGAAAAAAGTTTGAAAGTCAAAATTGTATTTCCCAGAGTACAATTGAAGTAGCATATATGCATAGAAATTAAGATGATGTTTCATTGAAAATTCATAATGAGTGAAAGCAAAGTTCAAAATTCAGTTTTAAACTAGGAGTCTATAAAATCACTAGATATCTATGCTAAAGAGTTCTTCAACAAGTTCAAAAAATATACAATTGTCTTTTAAATAATGTCTATAAAAATTAAATGTGTTTGTCCAAATGGATTAGGATTGGAACTCATGTGGACTAGTAAATATAAGAAATACCTAAAAGAAAGATATAAAGATAGTTAGAAGGAAATGTTAAATTTGCAAAGGACATAAACAAATAATTGTGACTAATTACCAAGTCAGCAAAAGAAAAGGATATCAAAAGCATATGCAAACAATAGACTACCTACCAAGAAGCAAGTATTCTGCTAGTGTTGTTTTTCCTTTGTTGTTGTGTATCTACTTTTATGACATTTTTTTCTTTGGGCTTTTGTTGAAGAAACTGTTTGTGGTGGCTATTTTGGGTTAATAATATGTTGCAAGGCATTCTTGACCTAGTTATCAATATCGTTTTTGATTGGTGGGATGGTGATTTATTTCTTATCTTGAAGCGCGAAAATCTCATCCTCCATTTCTTTCCAGTTGCATTTGTTAGATGTATGACAAGTGCTCTTCATTGTCATTGACAAATGTAACAAGCCATTGTTTAAGTTCTTCTTTAGGAAACTCCACGATGTTGTCGAAGTCACTAGCTAATGAAGTCTTCATTGCAACCAAGTCACTATTAAGCTATTCGTTGGTGATCATCGCTGAATTTTTGAATAGTTGTGGACCCTACATTTCTTTAACGACATCAAATGATTTTAAAATAGCATTGGCTCTTCTTTCATCGATTTGTTCACAAGTAGAAATTGCATCTTGCAGCATTTTTATTCATTGTTCCCGACCTACCTTTAGTTTCCTTATTATTTTTCTATTGGGAGGTCCCTGATAATTTCTTCGATGGTCACTAATACTAGTCACCCATGCGGCGAAAGTTTTTAGCTCATTTTTGCAGTAGGATTCATCATGTTGCAAGTCTCTTTGCAAATCTCCAGTAAAACTTAAAGTCCTTTGTGAAAGATCACATAGAATGGTAGTGACTTCCCGGGCATGTATGATTATATCGAGTCTTATGTTAATTTTATAAAAACATAAAGTATGAATCCATTCAACAATTGCAAGGCCTTCACGATTAGCCTTGAGATTATTGGTGTACTTGGAGGAGTATGTTTTGTTGAAAGTATGGCCCGTGGTTGTGCAAACAGTGGTCTCGGACTAAGTTCCTCTTCAAGTTCACTTATTATTTTCTTCAATTTAATGGTTTGCAATTCATGTTTCGAAATTGAATCTGCAAGAGCTTCCCCCATGGAGTGATGCAGTTGCATGAATTTAGAGGGTGCAACTCTTGATACATTGACCACTGACCTTAATTTATGAACCAATTGTTTGTGTTTGATACTTACCCTTTTTATCTGTAGCTTATTTTCATGCCTCTTCTATTGAGCATTTTGTAGTGTTAAGGACTAGTTGTCAAAGAACATGGGTTTCCTTTGTTGCAAGGTCCTGTGTAATTTCGTGGCTTTCAACAATTCTCAAGGATACCCAGTCGGGTAGATTTGTGCTCTCAATTTCTATATCTTTAAGATTTGTTGGAGTTCTTGTATCTTGCGAATTTTCTCTATTTGGGGTTTGTTTTATTTTTTGATGTGACACTATATGTGGGCATTCCATATTTGTATGGTGACGCAAACCCCTACCTCGGAAGGGTTCGTTGACCTCCCGGTCAAGGATCATTCTTCTCTCTATCGAGCTAAAGCAACTCTTTGATTCCATGCTGGAATCCCATGAACAAATCCACAGGTCCTTTATGAAACTTTGTCTGCGTGACTAAGCACCAAGCACGAGCCTCACCTTCCCATGACCAGGGGTGTGACCGCACGCCTACACAAAAGGTACATCATGCTTCGGGACCTTAGGAATATTTGTGTGATACAAACCCACCACTCCAACCGCCGAAATACCGAAATCTGACTAAGGGCCTAACAAGCACTAGCCCTCTCTCTTATGCACCCTACGTGACCTTCCACTATGAACTGGGTCCCAACTCCCAAATATTTCGGGACTTCGCAATTCAAAGAATCAACGAACAAATTTTCCTTCACCTTCAAGTCCCCAACTCCCGAAGATCCGATTACGCCAGATCTATGGTTCAGGTCCTCCGCTAACCAACGACCCTGATTAAATCAACGATTTACCTTTCATGACTCTGGGAAAGTATTTTCTTCTATTTTACTGATAGTCGAAACCCTGAAACTCTTGGGTGCCAGATAAATGGCTTAGACTCCCTGGGATCTAACGGCCTAGATCTAATCACAATTTCAGGCCTCACGAGTTTTCTCCTCTACTCCTTGCAAATCTCATGATGTATGATTTCACGAACACCCCAGATCTGTTGCCACCTATCACCTCCGACGATGGACGGTTCCGATTGTTTTTAAACTTTGGGACTTTGACGAGTCCACTCTCCTACATACACAAGGGTTAATCCTTGTGCGTCTTCCTCCGGATCCAATGAATGTTGGTCCTCTGCGCTCAAATCTAACGGTTCAGATATGATCTCCTCCCATGTGCGTTCCTCCTGTCTGGACTCTGATCAGACAACCCATATTTTCCAGTGTTGATCCAACAGTCACTGTCGCTCCTCCTCTTGAGATTATTTTTATTTCTTCCTAACTTGGAAGATTTCCAATGTTTTGAAGGTCTCGGCCTTCATTCTATCTCATGCGAGCCCTGTGGTTTTGGGTATCACATGCATTTTGAAAACGCTACCCCACTTGAGCTTTGGTGACGAAATTGGACCTCGGCCCTAACACATTATTTACGCTCTACGCGTAGCTCCTTTTTTTCTCTCCTAAGCTTTCTCTCTCTGAAACCTCAAAGGGTTTCTCGATATCTGCAACTCCTTGCAGGGTCCTTGCACACTATTGTGCTATCCTTCCCAAGATTTTCTATGGCTTGGACCTCGAAGTGTCTCATCCTACTACTCCTTTCTGTTAGAACTTTGTGTGAAAAGGCATTATTCCTCCTGAGCTTTGGAACTTAAAACAAGTTCTCTTCTCTGCACACTCCTTGTGCTTGACTAGCCTCCTGATGTTTGTCTTTCAAAACTTCATCTGAGTGTTGTCCTGGTGCACTCCTTGCACAGGTCTTCCTCCAGAGTGTTCAACAAATTTGTTTTCCTCCTTGAGCTTCAACTACTTGGACCTCAAAGGTCCCTATCCCTTTTGCTCCTCGAAGGGATATAAGTGCCCCACTAGCAACTTCTTCTCAAGAACACCTTGCTAAGCCTACAAAGTATTCAACAACTCTATGAGTGTCCTCCTCTGACACTTCTCTTATCTCTGAAGTCGAAACAGAGTCCTTCTTGTACACTCTTTGCAGTCGCTCGATACCCACTTGACAGAGATTTACAAAATACTCAACGATTTTGTCTTCTCTCTATGCCCTCCTCTGCACAGTCTTCACCTCCAAGGTGTTCAGTAGCCTTGAGGCTCTCCTTTAAGCTTTCAGATTCCTCTGGTGCGCCCTCCTGGCACATTATTGCCTGAATTCCACAGAACTCAAATGTACACTCTTTGCACTGGCTCACAGAGTCCTCAATACTTTGTCATGCACTCCTTGCATTTAGCCACAAAGAACCCAGACTGAAATCAGAAAACTCACAGATAGAGAATTCTATCTATCCCTGCATATGGAACCTATTCATACACATCTACATCATATGCATATAAACACATAAAAGACATCCATTCACAAACAGATAAACACACAGAACCTCATATACAGGAAAAACTACTTTTGTATTAATCTGAATGTCTATACAATGGTTACAAAGAATGGGTTGCCACAGAGTCTCGGTTCTCTTCTCTCTTGAGCTCTCTACTCGCTCATCTCTACCTGCTAGATCTAATCTCCTAAATTCCTTAATGAATCTAGATACAAATATATTTTTACAAAAGAGGGGATCCTCGAGCCTTTCCCTCCAAGCTACCGACTCTCATTAATTTACATTGAATTACATTCAATGGATGTCTAGTCTAGATCGGATCTAGATCTTCAACCTTACAAACATTTAAATCAAAATTAAAATTTTTAAATGAGGGATGACGTCTCTCTCCTCCATTGAATGCGCACTGAATGTGTTGGCTAGCTGATGCGTCGCTGGGTTGGAGAAATGCTCCTTTATGATACTCCACTGTTGAGGAAAATTCATGAGCTCCTTCTCATGAGGTTCCCAGCTCTGTTGAAATCCACCTGGATCCGAAACTATTCTTTGGAGCTGTCCATCTGCTCCACTGCCTTACTAATTCCCTGTTACTCTTGCAAGATTCCTTCTGCTCAGCTTCCTCCTGTTGATAGATTCTTGCGCTGACCTCAACATCAACCTCCTTATTTCTTCTATCTCCTCCTCCAGCTGCTCTGCTAGCTGGCTCTTTGGAAGTCTTCTCTGCTACAGTTCCTTCTTGGAAATGGGTAGATCATCTTGATCCCCCCTGCTGTTTTCTTTTTCTATGGAAATATCTCGCCACTCTACTGTAAATTTCAGTTCTGTAGTCTCATCACTGAGTTGCTACTCAACTTCACCTTCTGACAGATTTGCTTCTACCAGTCCTCTTGTTGGCATATTTCCAGCTTCCTCCAGTTTCTCCCCAGATTGGAATTCTAATTCACCTTCTGCTGCAAGCCTCGACACTACAGTCATCATCTGTTCAACTTCTGGGCTAAAATTTCTGAGCAATTTTGTTGAATGCTCTTCTCCCGAAATCTACATGATTTTCTTCTCATGGAGGTCATCTACTGGTTCTGGAATTTTCAACCAATCCTCCAGCATCTCTAACTCCTTCTCCCATGGAGTGAGCATATTATCTGCATGCTCCTCTTCCACTGGAGAAAACATTAGTATCTGCTCCTTCTCCTTCTCTTTGATAGTCTATGTTCATTGTCCTTCTGTTGTTGTATCTGCAACACATGCGTTGGCCTCAACTGGGCTATTTGGCAGGAATACCTCAATTCCCTCAATGATCAGAATTTTCCTTTGATCCTCCTCCATAAACTCTTCTTGCTAATATGAACTCTCAGTTTATTTCATCTTCTCTCCCTTTCCCACCTAGAAATATGGGATTTCTTCCCTGCCCTCTTGGAAATCTATGAGATCATCATTTGATCTCTTCTCCTCATCATCACTGAGACTCTTCTTAGCTTCTAGCTCACAGATGTGAACCACCTCCTCTTCACCTCTAAGGCTTTCAACATACCTCAGCCATATTTTCAATAGGCTTTGTTGTCCTCTGGAAAACAATTTTTGAACGGGCCACTTCACCTTCTCCTTCATGGGCCACTCATACACCCAATGCATATTTGCATCCTGCTGCATTTTAAATGCAAGATTATCCATTCGTTCTCTTACCTCGCTGATATCTTGGCCTATCTCAGCCTTAATTTTTTGCTGGTGGTCTTCTCTTGGACCACATTCATGGCCTTCAGTATCCATCTTTTTCCTCTCTGGTTTCAGCCCACCTGAATGTCAAATGTCTATTGTCTACATGAAAATAGATCTCCACAAAGCATCAACACCTTGTCTTCCTCCAACTCCTGATACCACTTGATGGTATCGAACTATCTCTTATTTACATTGCCTCCCTTTGCCTGAAATATACAGATAGAAAGTAGCTCTGATACCACCTTGACACAGAACCCTACCTTGGGAGGGTCCACTGACCTCCCAGTCAAGGATTGTTCTTCTCTCTATTGAGCTGAAGAAGCTCTTCGATTCCCTAATGGAATCCCATGGACAAATCCACAGGCCCTTTATGAAACTCTGCATGTGTGACTAAGCACCAAGCGCGAGCCTCACCTCCCCATGACCACAGGCTATGACCATATGCCTACACAAAAGGCGTTTCGGGACTTCACATGTCGGTACTTTACATGTGAACCAACCCCGATCCTCACAATTTATGAAATCCCGACAAGGGCCTAGCATTTTCCAGCTCCTCCCTTAGCTCTCGTCCATGTGACCATTTACCATGACCACAAACTTAGCCCCAAAAGACACGTCATGTTTCGTGACTTCGGTATTGTTGTTTTGAGTCACCCAGACTCCCTCGATTCCTGAAATTCTGAAATGGGCTAAACGATCCCTAGCTCCTCCCTTCAATTCCTCACGGATATGACCTTCGATTGCGACCTGGGGTCCATCCTTTGAGCGTGTCAGAATTTCACGTATTGTGGAATTTCTATGCGATTAACCTCCATTCTCCCGACCCCAAAATTCCAAAATTCTCCCTGGACAATCAACGTTCCAAATCTCTCCTCGATCAACGACTGAGATATTTTTGTGAATTCACGTTTCACAAGTTTTCACAAACTTTCCCTTTGAATTTTCCCTCTTGTGGGTCAGCAAAATGTTGATTGGCTGCCACCTGTCTTCTAATGATGGACGGTCCCAATGATTTCGGGACTCTGTGACTTCACAAGTCGGCTCTCCTCCTATGCACTCAAAATAACTAAACCTCGTGCACTTCCTCCACATCCAACGATTGTTGGTCCATGTGCTTCCAGGTCTGACGACTCATATCTGTTTCTCTTGCATGCTCTCCTGTGTGCCTGGATGTGAGGTTCAACGGTATGGATTTCCTCCTCTATGGTTGATCTAATGCCTATCGACACTCCTCCTCCTGAGCTTTCAATTCCTTCCTGACTTGGAATATTTCCAATCGTTCGAAGGTCTCAGCCTTCGTTCTATCTCCTGCGAGCCCTACGATTTTGGGTCTCACCTACGTTCTAAAAAAGCTACCCCTCCTGAGATTTGGTGACGAAATTGGACCTTGGCCCTAACACATTCTTTGTGCTCTGTGCGCAACTCCGTGTTTTCTCTCCTGAGATTTCTCTCTCTGAAACCTCGAAGGGTTTCTCGATCTTTGCAACTCCTTGCAGGGTCTTTTCACACTATTGTGTTATCCTTCCTGAGCTTTTCTGCGGCTTGGACCTCGAAGTGTCTCAGCCTGTTGCTCCTTTCTATTGGAACTTTGTGTGAAAATGCATTATTCCTCCTGAGATTTGGTACTTAAAACAAGTTCTCTTCTCTGCACACTCCTTGTGCTTGACTAGCCACCTGATGGTTGTCTTTCAATACTTCGTCTAAGTGTTGGCCTAGTGCACTTTTTGTAGAGGTCTTCCTCTAGAGTGTTCAACAACTATGTTTTCCTCTTTGAGCTTCAACTCCTTAGACCTCAAAGGTCCCTATCCCTTTCGCTCCTCGAAGGGATATAAGTGCCCCCCTGGCAACTTCTGCTCAAGCACACCTTGCTGAGCCTACAGAGTATTCAAAAACTCTGTGAGTGTCCTCCTCCAACACTTCTCTTATCTGTGAACTCGAAACATAGTCCTTCTCGTGCACTCTTTTCACTCACTCGATGCCCACCTGGAAGAGCTTTACATAATACTCAACGATTATGTCTTCTCTCTATGCCCTCCTCTGCAGAGTCTTCACCTCCAAGGTGTCCATTAACCTTGAGGCTCTCCTTTGAGCTTTCATATTCCTCAAGTGCACCCTCCTGACACATTCTTTCATGAATTGCATAGAACTCAGATGTACACTCTTTGCACTAGCTCATAGAGTCCTCAACACTCTGTCATGCACTCCTTGCATTTAGCCACAAAGAACCCAGACTGAAATCAGAAAACTCACAGATAGATAATTCTATCTATCCCTACAAATGGAACCTATTCATACACATCTACATCATATGCATATAAACACATAAAATGCAATCATTCACAAACAGATAAACACACAGAACCTCATATACAGGAAAAATTACTTTTTTATTAATCTAAATGTCTGTACAATGGTTACAAAGACTGGACTGCCACAGAGTCTCAGTTCTCGTCTCTCTTGACCTCTCTACTCACTCATCTCTACCTGCTAGATATAATATCCTAACTTCCTTAATGAATATAGATACAAATATCTTTTTACAAAAGAGGGGCTCCTTGAGCCTTTCCCTCCAAGCTACCTACTCTCATTAATTTACATTCAATTACATTCAATGGTTGTCTAGTCCGGATCAGATCTAGATCTTCAGCCTTACAAACATTTAAATCAAAATTCAAATTTTTAAATGAGGGCCGATGCCTCTCTCCTCCATTGAATGCGCTCTAAATGTGTTGGCTAGCTGGCGCGTCGTTGGGTTGGAGCGATGCTCCTGCATCACCGCACAACTATGGTTTTGTACCCATACTATGTGCATAGACTTTTGCTTTAACGACTTGTCCACACCTTCACACAGGTATTTCCCCGCATAGGTATGGTATTATTTATGAATGTTCAATGCGCAATATGCAATGTGAAATTTATTAAATAATTAATTAATTATTAATTATTTAATATTAGTTATTAATTATTTAATATTAAATAGTTAATTATTTAATATTATAATGTGCGATAGGATGTTGCCTATGTGCGTAGACTTCTGCACAGGCATATCCCTGCACAACTATAGTTTTGTACCTGTACATTGGATGTGCGAAGACTTTTTCTTTGATGATTTGTCCACACCTATGCACAGTATATCCTTTCACAGCTAAGGTCTCATACTCGTATATCAGAACTTTGGGACACATACGTGCACTTGTTCTTCACCTGTACATGCACCATCTGATAATTAAGTTGCTTATTAAATTCTCGTACTTGTATTTATTTGAACCATGTGCTACTATGCACAATTAAATTGCTTATTAAATGTCTATCATCGGCCTGACAATAAGATGTTGTTTTGAAAGACCAATCAGAAGTCAGGTAACGAAATTTAATTCAATGCAAAAAATTTAAACTATGGAAAAAAGAGACAAATTTTTGGTCAATGCAAAATCAATTATTATAGTGCCAAGCGCGACAATAAGATGTTGTTTTGAAGGAACAATCAGAATCCAAGGAAAAAAATTGATTCGCTTGCAACAAAGTTGAACTATGGAAAGAAACATCAAATTTTTGGTCAATGCAAAAACAAAAATCATGGTTAACGCAAAAATCAATTTCTATAGCACTCGGTGTGGTCGGGACTACCCATAATGTTATGGGTTTTTTCGTTCCCTTTTTTAGATTTCATTATGTCTTAGTAATTTTTTTTTGCATCATGTGAATTAAAATATTGTTAATTGATTAACATAATTTTCTTGTTACATATACAATTGTTGCTTGTCATTGATTTGCATCTTGATACATATACAATATATATGAGTCTAAAGGAGTCATTGCAGTGTGAGTCTCCAATTATGCATTGCAAATGCTTCAATCTTTCGAATGAAAGAATACATGCACTCATAGTATACAAGGGAACGTTGGGTGTACAAGGACCCCTATTTTGTCAGGTACCTATAGTTTGATAAGGAATCATATTCAGGAAAGGGAAACTAACCATACAATGGATTTTAGTGAAATAAAGATAGTATCCATAAAGTTAATCTTTTTTTTTTAATGTTTCAAATATCAGTGATTTGAAACTATGAATCTATAGTCAAGAGGAATCTTTGTAAACAAGGATATCTAGTCAGTCTAGAACACTGTTAAATTTATCTAAACGTAGTCAATTTGAATATCACCAACAGACTCATGGGGACGATGGTGACTAAGAAAAAAGAGGTACCTAGGTATTTATATAAAAGTTACAAACTTATAATGCAATGGCTAAGTACATTAGGTAATTGATATTAACTATAGATTATAAAAATACCTATCCAAATCCACATTAATCATTATGATCTTATTAGATCGAGTTGGTATCGCAGTTGGTTTTGACAAGTGTTTTCAAGTGAATGCTTACAAGATCCATATTCAAGTTTGGTAAAGGAAAACTTGCAAGTTATAAGCCAGAGATTCAACGAAGATTTCAAAAGAAAAATATGGCTTCCAAAGGAAAGGAAGGAGATGATCCTCCCATGAGACCTGAGGAATTTATGTCTACACTTTTCTCAATGAGGGAAATAATGGATAATTTATATCGAAGCATTCACAAGATTGGTGACAGAGAATCTTCGGTAAAATATTAAGGAGGATGTGAAGGTGGTGGACCTACAGAACCCTCTTCACCATCGTCCACATCATCATCTATCAATGGAGAAAGTGAACTTTCTTCTCATAAGAAGAACCCCTCTAAGAAGTCTTCTTGTTCTCATACTCATAGTTTGCCTTTATTGAAATTAGATGTCAAGTTCGAATTGTCTATTTATGATGGAGAATTGAATCCAGAAAAGTTGGACAATTGGATCAAGTAGATAGAGATATATTGCAAGGTACAAAATATCGTGGATGACACTGCAAAGATACAATTGGCTATTATTTGTATGGGCAACACAACTTTGATATGGTGGGAGAGTAAGACACAAGTTGATCTCGTTCAACATGGTAAAGTAATTTCTTCTTGGGATGAATTTACTACTGCAATTAGAAAACAATTTTATACATTGGCTTATGTGCAAACTGTAATTATGGAATGGAAACATCTCTGACAAGTAAAAGGGAAAAATTTCCAAGTATATACATAGGAATTTAAGAAGAAAGCATTATCTTTAGGAGTTTTGTTATATACTCATGAAAATCTTCTAAAGTATATTTGGTGGCATGCATTCCTATCTTAGACAAACTATTTTGGTGTTTAACCCTACTAGCATTGATGAAGTGCCAATACAAGCTACTCATCTAGAGGCTAGTAAGGGGAAGCATGTGATTGAATATAAGAAGCCACACAAGTTCAAGAAGAAATCAAAAGGAAAACGGAAGAGTAAGAAGTCGACTACAATAAAGAAAGATGAATAAAAACCTACATGTTCTCACTGTAAGAGAAGAGGACATGAGGAAGAACAGTGTTGGAAGTTGGATATAGAATTATGGCCAAAGAAGTTTCGGGATAAAGGGAAACAAAATAATGTTGCATCCACTCGACAGGATCTAGGATCAAATTTAGGAGATGAATATAATATCATGGCAATAGGAAGCAAAGGTATATCTACTACCAAATCTGATTTTGCAGTTCAATCTGCTAAATTGGAAAGCGTTATTGATCAAAAGAAAAGAAGTGACCTTTTTCATGTCAGAGTTATAGTCAAGGATACAAAGATATATACTTTGTTTGACAATGGATCTCAAGTTAACTTAATATATGAAGTAATTATTAAGAATTTGGGTTTGAAGACGATACCTCATAGAAAACCATATCCATTAGGTTGGGTGTGTGACGATGATAAGTTGCAAGTGACAAAGTAGTGTAAGATCAAATTTACAATTACAGCTAAGTTCTTTGATGAGGTTGAGTTAGATGTTGTGCCTCTTGAAATTTGTGGCATTGTCTTGGGTAGTTCATATATATTTGACAAGAAATCTATATTTTATCATGAAGATAATAAATATCACCTTTTCATGGGATTGTGTTTATTGCCATAGCTCATCATATCAAAACAAATATTTCTTTAGTGAGAACAGGACAAATGAAGAGACTCATGAATGTCAGTAAAACTTTTGTTCTCATGGCAATGAAACAAAAATAAGTATATATATCAAATGTTTTATCAATTTGTGATCTAGATCATAAATAGGAGTTGGTAAAAATCATGTCTAACTATGATGAGTTATTTCAGGAACCTACAGGGTTGCCATCTAAGAGGGAGGTTGAACATGAAATCTACTTGCAGAAGGATTCTCCTCTTCCTAACATTGGTATGTATAGATCATCAATAATAGAGAATGCAGAGATAAATAAGCAATTTTAGGAGTTGCTCGATAAGGGAATCATACGTCTAAGTTCCTCTATGTGTGTTTCACATATTGTATTAGTTCCAAAGAAAGACGATATGTGGAGGATGTGTATTGACTTTTGAGCACTGAACAATATTAAGTTAAAGAACATATATTCTCTTCCTAGAATTGATGATTTATTAGATCAGTTAAATAATTTTGTTTATTTCACTAAGCTAGACTTGAGAAGTGGTTACCATCAAATCAGAATTGTAGAAAGCGATATATGGAAAACTGCTTTCAAGGCAAAGAAGGGGTTGTCTGAATGGTTAGTTATGCCATTTAGCTTATGCAATGCACTTGCGACATTTATGAGGTTAATGAATGATGTGTTCATGCCTTACATAGATGATTTTGTCATTGTATACTTAGATGATAGTTTGATATTTAGTCGAACATGGGAATATCATATAATGCATGTCAAGATAGTCTTTGAACTCTTGAAGAAGGAAAAATTGTATATCAAGATGTCTAAATGTGAGTTTGGAAAAAATTCTCTGGTATATTTGGGTTACATTATAGGGAATGGCCAACTAAAGATAGATCTCGAAAAAGTAGAAGTTATTGTAAAATGGCCCAAGCTAACTATTTCCATAGAAGTCAGGAGCTTCTTAGGAGAAGTACAATACTGGAGGAAATCCATTGCTAATTTATCTTTCATAGAAGCTCCTTTACATTCATTAACAAGTGTAAAATAGGTCTTTCAATGGGGAGGAAAGAAGAAGAGAGTATTAAAGACATTGAAGGAAAAGGTAAGCACCACACCAATTTTGGATCTACCAATTATACAACATCCATTTGAGATTCAAACCGATGCAAGAGGGTATGCCATGGGAGTAGTATTGATGTAATGAGGTAAACTTATATGTTATCATTTTGAAACCTTTAATTGATAAGTAATTAATTATCCAACATATGATAAGGAATTGTATGTGTTAGTACAAAGTGTTAAGAAATGGAAGCATTACTTAATGGGAAAGGAGACAATAATTCATACATATCATCATCCATTACAGGTTTTGTAGTGACGGACCAAGATACAACAGTCATGAAATTTTAGGTGGATGTGTTTCTTATAGTAGTTTCATTTGGTAATCAAGTGTAAGAAAGGTAGTCATAACTAGGTTGCAGACATGTTATCAAGACTAGTGATCAATGCATCTACAATACTAAGGTATAATCCCTTAGATCATGAAAGTTATGTTGAACAATATATAGGGGATGATGATTTTAAATATGTGTATGAAGCATTAACTCATGGAAATCAACAATTATATTATCATATGCATGGAAATTTGTTATATCATCTTGGAAAGATTTGTATACCCAAGGATGAAAGGGAAAATGAAATTGAAGAAGCTCATACATCTCTCATTTCTAGTCATTTTGGGGTTGGTAAGACATTAGAACAATTACCAAATATTGTTATTGGCCTTGAATGAATGAGATAGTTTCCAAGTATATAAAAGGACGTGTTATATGTTCCACAAGTAAACCTAGCAACTGAAATTTGGGATTATATATGCCACTTCCAGTACCTTCTCAACCATGGGAAAGTTTCTTCATGGATTTTGTAGGGGGTTTTACGATGTCCAAGACATGTCATGATTATTTATATGTTGTCGTGGATATATTCAGTAAGATGAGTATTTTAATTCCATACAAGAAACAATTCATAGTTGAACAAACAACACATATGTTCTTTGCTTATGTATGGGTTCATTTTGGGTTACCTACATCTATTATATCATATCGAGACTCTCACTTTTTGGGAAAGTTTTGGTCTCATTTATGGTAGATGATGGATGTTAAGTTAAATAAGAGCACAAATTTTCATCTGCAGACAAATGGACAGACAAAGGTGGTAAACATAACAATGATACATTTACTTCGAGGATACTACATCAAGCATCCTAAGTTATGGGATGAACATTTTCCTTATGTACAACATGCTTATAATCATGACATGCAATCTTCTACTAAGAGAACTCATTTTGAAGTATGTTTGGGGTACTTTCCTAAATCACCTATGGATTTTTATTTTGGAGGAGCAAGTAAAGAAGATAGATAGGATGGTACATATAAAGATAAAAAGTTCAGTTAGAAGATCCAACAGGTACATCAAGCAGTACTGGAACAATTGGAGAACAACCAAGCCAAATATAAGGCTATTCATGACAAACATCAGGTTTGTCATCAATTCAAGTATGTGATCAAGTATGGTTACATATCAACGAGGATAGAATGAAGGGTGAAGGTAAAAATATCAGACCAATATGATATGGTCCATTCACGATATTAGAGAAGATTGGTACTAATGCCTTTCATTTAGATCTACCATCCTACATGCAAATGTATTCAGTGGTAAATGTTGAGAATTTGAAGCTTTACGAGCCTCCTATGATTATGGATGAAGATGAAAGTATTCAGGTTCTGATAGTTGATGATTTTTTTCCAAAGTACTTAGACGAGATACAAGA
Source organism: Picea engelmannii (assembly GCA_009831015.1). NCBI lineage: Eukaryota > Viridiplantae > Streptophyta > Pinopsida > Pinales > Pinaceae > Picea > Picea engelmannii. The sequence goes on along the minus strand of ML777078.1, from coordinate 582,893 downwards.
AGATGTTATTCTTGACAGTAGAAGAAAGACTTCACAGTGAGGTGATGTGGAACATCTTTGAGTTGGTCTTAAAGGGGTAAAATCAAGAAAAGAAAAGTGGATCAAGATCGGAAGGGTGAAGAGATTTACCCTCACTTAGTTGTTGAGTAATCAAAAATTTTGGTGGTCCAAAAGGCTTCCAATGGGGGGGGTGATCCTGGAGGATCTAGAACATTCACAGAGGTCCAAGAAGATCTGAAACACTCACATAGTTTCAGGAGGATTCATATATGCTCAAAATTTGATCGTCTCAAAAAATTTAGAAAATAACTTCATTGTGTAGATATCGGTGATTGTAATATCCCCGCTATAATCCCTATTTTAATTAATGATTATGTAGATATAATGTGTTTCTATAACCAAAGTGATTTAACATGTGAATGTTTTTTCTATGCTTTAATAATAAAACGTGATGTCAACTGCTAAGGGGACATGGACAAGAGATGGGGGCTGAATTAATCCACAAGAGAGGGGAGTGTCTAGGATAATGGCCAAGAGGGTTCCAAAGGGGAAATACCCATGTATATCAATTTAATCCATTTTGATAAAATTGTTAATTGTATATGAACCTTCAAATTTTCGATTGAGTGTTCCCAAAGCCAATCATTGAATACATGTAAGAGGGTGGTTGTGAGTGGTCACATCCCAAATTTATCGGGCACATGGGTGTTGGATTACTGANGGGGGGGGGGGGTGAATCAGTAATAGAGCAACATAATCATTTTTAAACATATAATCCAAGTGTTATATCAATGTAGCATTATCATCCAATAAATGCAGAGTAAATAAGCAATGAACAAATGAACAATCATGCACATACACAGTACACCAGTGTTTTATGTGGAAACCCAAAGCGGGAGAAAATCACGTAATGTTTTTTCTTATATGTCTTGAAGACTTACATTCATTGGAAGCACCAACTTCCTTTGTTTTCCAGCTGCAACTGGAAGGAGGCTCCAACCCCCTTGTTTATTAGGCTACAACTTGAAGGAAGCTCCAACTCTCCTATTCTCTGGCTACAACCAGAAGCAGGCTAGAACCCCCTATGTTCTTCGGATACAACCAGAAGGTGGCTACAACCACCTGTCCTTGCCTCATCCAACCATCTTGAAGTAGAAGTAGAATGATGGAACCACTGTCACACTATCACTGTGAAATATATCATTGTAAACATGTACCAATAAACATGAACCATGCATCAACCTGTACCTCAACCTATAATCAACCTGTACCATAAACAAGTGCATCAACCATGCACCAACCTGTACCAAACAACCTATAATCAACCTGTACCATAAACAAGCGCATCAAACCATGTACCAAGTATGTACCAATCATGTGTCAACTACTCATCAACTATGACTCATCAATATGTACCAAAATCATCAACTATACACCTCATGTATGTGCCAACTCATCAACTACTTCTCAGAACCATGTACCCAACATGTACCTTAACCAAAATACCTCATCAATTTAATCATCCAAATATGATTTGTAACTGTGTAATAGACCTGGTGTATATGATCACATACCTGCAAACCTTCCTTAACTTTCACAACAAAAGACTAGCATTTTCGTCAACCTTTTCTTTAGTCTCACACGACTAGTTTGGGATTACTCAACAACCCTAACTTGAAATAATCATAACTATGTACCTGTAATGAATAAAGATCTAAAAATAATACACAATGTTCTTCAGTTTTTTTTATGCAATTCCTCTAGGTGACACTACTTGGAACCTCTCAGAAAAGGAGTTATAGTAAAAATGGCATACCTTGTTGAATTCTGGCTTATTCTAGAGAGTGACCTTCTAGAGCGTGCCCCGCACAGAATATTTTCTGAATGGATATGGAAATGTTACACATAATACTACAGAATGTACTCTAACCAACACATTTTTTCTTACTTAATTTGGATCTGTTATGAATAATTTTTTACGTTTTTACCCGAAACACATGTTTTAGACTAGTTTCAGAACTAGCCACAAACCCTATTTTCCATGGAGTGTAACTCCAAAAATACAACGACCCAAAAGATAATTTTTTTACCACAGATACTTGGATATGTTTTGTCAATGTCCTATCAATTGCATTGTCTGAAGCATTCTATAAAAATAGTTATTGCAAAAATGGTGAGATGACCTGTAAATAACATACCTTAGAAAACATTATCAAAAGAATTTATCCTCCCTTGAATTCCGACCTTCTTTTCTTCACCTTCCCTCTAAAATTCGGCTTAGATATTCTTTGGTTACCTCAATTACTTAAATATTTTCAATATGCTCAAGTTTCATATAAAATGAGAGAGCCTTGCCTCTTATTTATACTCTCCAAGTAGCTTCCTTAGAAGCATCTTCTAAGTCACTTAACCCATTTCTAGGTCACTTAACCTATTTCTAGGTCACTTAACCCATTTCTAGGTCATTTAACCTATTTATAGGTCAATTAACCCATTTATAGGTCACTTAAACTATTTTCCTCATTTTTAGGGTTAACCACTTTCCATAATTAAAAAGTTATCCATTGCTTTATCATTTAAATATTCCTCCTTGACTTTGTCACCTCACTTTATCATTTAAATAATCTTATTTGATTTTGTCACTTCACTTTATTATTTAAATAATCCTTCTTGACTTTGTCACTTTACTTTATCATTTAAATAATAATTTCTTCTTTGCAATCTCTTTGACTTCTTTGACCTTTTGGGGCTTCAAGCCAACATATGAGGGTCCTCCAACTTCGTAAGGCCATAACTCTCAAAACGTGAGGAGTTATGTGACGTTCCACATACCACCAGAAATGGAATGACATGTAATATCCATATATAATAGTCTTACCTGAAAATATATTAAAACTCATACCATTATACATGAAACAACCTTGGGTCCATTACCCAAACCTTTGTGCTACCAGACTTTCTTCAAGGGTTGACATCAATGGAAACCAACCTTAATCAACAATGGTGGTTGAGTACAATCATGTTGGGGAAGAGTGAAAGTCAAGAAAGGAAATCCAAAGGGAGGAAATTTGTATGGGTTGGGACAACAGTTTAGAGACAAGAATTTTTTGTGCATGAGGAAAGGGGAGAGAAAAAAAAAGAGCTTGGAGTTGGTGTAGCCATGGAGGGTGAATCCTAGAGCAAGTTGGAACATATTTGGAGTGTTTTGGAGCTGAATATTGAAGAGATAGGTTGTCAGGCCTAAAGAGTGAACTATGGAGTGAGTTGCATGGTAACAACAAGTATTTGTTGTTAGTTTTCTGGTAGTTTTCCTAGCAGCAAGTTCCCCTGAATTCCCAGTTGAGACATTCCTAGCTACATGTTCCAGAGAGACCATGATAAATGAATGACACATTCCTTAGTTTAATCCTAATAATTGGATGGCGCATCCCTTGGGTTATCCATGATAAATGAATGGTTCGTTCCTTGGGTTGGGCAGGTCAAGAGGAAGAGAGATGGTAGAAAAATTGGGATAGTTGTAGGAGAATATCAATTGGGTTATGAGTTTTATGAGATGTGAATGGACTGTGAGAGACCACCCTCTTTTTTGGATTTCTATACTCAGCTCGAGGGTGACTAGTTGTTGAGATTTCAAACAGTTAGTCTATGGTTGGGTGGAATGCTCGTCCCAAGTAACTGGTTGGACAACTATTGTTTAAAGATAAGTGTTTTATCTTATTGTTGTGTTATTTACATGTGTTATTGTTGTGCATGAACTTTGTGTATTTGGGAATGATTTATATGTTGTTGTGTGAATGATTAAGTTGCATTGATGTTAATTTGGTATGTTTTAGATGCATCTATTCTATGGTTATAGACAATAGCTAAATATGTTTTAATTCGTAGCTAAAAGATACAGGAAATGAGTTAACTGTAAAAAGAATTAATTTAGTCAACACAAATTTCATTTTATGAGTATTATGCACCGTAATGTCCCTCGGTTGGGCTGGGGGACATTGCAAAGTGGTATCAGATCCATGTTTTCAACAATGAGCCTGGATGGGTTGAGTTAGCATAATGATGAAGTAGAAATTCATAGAGAATTAATTCTGGAGTATGTTTGCAACTTGTTTTATTAAATTATTGGAGTAAAATTGAGAGAAATTTCATGGGTAATGTGAAGAATTGAGCCTCTTTGGAAATTTTGAACATAAGAAAAATTGGAAAAATTTGGGTATTTTTCCATATGATGACGTCGACATGACGTGGAGGCCATGTGTCAGCTGACGTGGTAGAAGAAAGACATGTACTTCCACGGTGAAAGGTACATGTTGGATGGGATGAAAGTTAATAGGTGATGTGGAGCCATGTGGCAAGCCAACTGTCAATCCCACGAAACCACGGTAAGGTCTTGGAATATTTCTAAGTGTTAAGCTATCATGAGTCTGCATAGATGGAAAAACAGTTAAGTGTTGAGACTTTTTGGACGGACTTATGAAAGGAAGGTTACAAGATTATGAGTTTGCGAGTCCACATAGATGGAAAAATGGTTAAGTGTTGAGACTTCTCGGATGGACTTATGAAAGGAAGGTTACAAAATTATGCGTTCGTGATTCCACGAGTATGTGAAGGAAAAATAAGCTAAGTGTTGGTGGCGGGTTCATGGAAGGTATGAATATAGACCATGAGTCCACGAGCCTGCCACCCACGAGCCTTTGAATACAGTGAAGTTTCTAAAAATGGGATTAATTTAACTGTGGTGGAACTGGATGGTGAAAATTGTAGAATGCAAGCCTGAAATGAAGAAAAGGTATGACTTATATCCATGGTGAATCCATTAAGACAGATCAACAACATAGATCTAGTCAAGAAATGATCAGACGGTTGTTGAGAATTTCTACTGTGTTGCACATGCTACTGAATATTCCTTCGTTGTTTTTCCACCATAAATTTCAGCTCAAAACTTAGATTGAGGCATGAGGACAACCGTTGGAAATTTGTTTCGAAAATGAATGCATTGAAGGAATCCTACTTGTGATTAGTGCATTAATATTCTTCATAATTTAAAATGAAGAAAGACTTGTAATCTAATTGATAATTTTTTGCAATATGCTTAATTTTAACAACAAATTCTTGCAGAATTAGAGATACATGAAAGAAGACTTTAGTTCCTACATGAGAACTAGAGACATGGAGGATGCTCAAGGGTTTTACAACCATGAAGAAGAAATTGGAGGTCTGCATACCAGCATGGGTAATGTTGAGATTGAGTCTAATGAGAGAAGAGGCAGGTAGGGGATTGTAACTCTGAGAATCCTTTAAAAAGAAGTGCAAAGCTATAGGGCCAATAATGAGAGGATTATGAAGGATCAAGAAGAGATACTTCAAAGCCTAGATATGCTACAGAATCAAGTTAACAAGGACTTTGGCACCAAGCAAGAAACTAGTGCTAGATAAGTATCAACATCAAGATCTCATAGAAAAATAGATGATCATGGGAATGATAGGAAGTCAAGAAGCGTGAGAAGACTCCATCATTCTCCAAGGCATTCCATAAGAAGAACTCTTAAAAGTTCAGGTCCAGGGAGTAGCCCAAGTGTGTCTCTCATTCGGAATCAGATGAGAATACCTGAGGTAGACATCCTGTAGGGTGAACTCAGGAAGATTGAGCCACCAAATTTCAATGGAAAGCATAAGAAAGGAGAAGATGTTGAGGCCTGGTTGTTGGAAATGAAGAAATATTTCCAGCTACATGATAACCCATCTCAGGTAGAAGCTAGAATTTCCACCTACCACTTGCAAGGGAAGGCAACAATGTGGTGGGATTATCTTAATCAAGCCAAGAAACTTGATGAGAAAAGAATCTCATGGAGGCAGTTCAAGGGATATTTCCAAGAGAAATGTTTGTTTGAGCATTACTATGAAATAAATATGAAAGAGTTCTTTGAAATCAAGTTGGGAACCATGACAATGGAGGAATATGAGAAGTGGTTCTTTGAATTGTTAAAGTATATTGACTTCATCAAGGATGATAAGGTAAAAATCCAAAGGTTTATGAGTGGGTTACCCTCTTTCTATAGTGATAAGATTCAATATGATAACCCCAAAACCTTGGAGGAAACCATAAGGAGAGTAAGGCATCTATATGAGCAGAGCAAAGGAAGACCAGTTTTCCAAAAATCTTGGAATGACAAGATGAAGGGTAAAAAGGTTCAAAGGAAGAAGGGTTTTAAGCCACCTTTTTTCAGGAATAATTCCCAAGAAAATCAACAAGGTCATCTCTCCCAAAATGAACACAAGACTACAGATTCATTTGGAAAAAGGCCAAGGAAGAATCCAGTGCAATGTTGGGGATGTGAGTGAAATCATATATATAGGGATTGCCCTCACAAAGGAGAAAGAATGAGAACTGTCCACAACATTTAAGAGGATGAAATAGTGGAAGACATGCGTAGAAGCATGCCAAGGATTTATGTAGCCTTAGATAACAAGAAAGCTAAATATCAATCTCCCATGATTGAAGTGGAAGGTAAGATCAATAATGAGCCCATAATAATTTTAATTGATTCTAGAGTTAGCCATAGTTACATAAATGCTAACATTGTTTAAATATTTCACTTGTAAAGAATTAAGCATAATAAATCTTGGTTAATTCAGTTAGCCACAGGGGCTAAGAGGAAAATCAATGAGTTGGTTAAATATTGTCTGATATACATGAACGGAATAAATGCAAAGGTGGATTTAAACATCATAACACTAGGTTCATATAATTGTCTAATTGGAAAGGATTGGTTGGAAAAACATTATGTTGTCCTAGATTGTTACAACAAGACAATCACATGTCTTGGTGAGGAAGGGTAGCAAGGCAAGATTCAAGGCATTCCAAGAGTTGTAGTTGTTAGATAGATTTCAGATATGTGTTTGAAGAAGAGATTTAGGAAAGGATTTCAAATGTTTGCAGCCCATATGGAGGAGGCAGAAAAAGAAAAAGTGGCAAGCATTGAAGACCATCCAGTTTTGAGGGATTTTGAATATGTTTGTAGAGAAATTCCAAGACTACCATCAAAAATAGACATTGATTTCTCTATTGATTTGGTACTAGGAGATGCCCCAGTGTCTAAGACACCTTACAGAATGGGCACACCAAAACTAAAAGAGTTACATATGCAGCTTGAATAATTTTTTAAGAAGGGGTATGCACACCCAAGTGTGTCACCTTGGGGAGCCCCAGTTCTTTTCATAAAGAAGAAGTATGGAACCTTAAGGTTGTGTATTGATTACAGATATATTAATAAGTTCACCATAAAGAATAAGTATCATTTTCCAAGAATTGATGATTTGTTTGATCAGTTGAAGGGTACAAGAATATTTTCGAAGATTGACTTGAGATGAGGATATCATCAAGTAAGTATAAAGGAAGAAGACATCAACAAGACAACAGTCAAAACAAGATATGGGCATTATGAATTCACAATAGTTACATTTGGGCTATCAAATGTGTTAGAATTAATGATTAATTTGGAGTTGGTTTTGGTTTGTTGGAGTTGTTGAGATATTCTCTCAACCACTCCCTCCAAGTATGGAATCGGTTGGATCTGAATCCAACTATATATATGTGTTGTAATTGAGATTCAAAGTAATAAAAAATTATTATTGTGTGTGAATGCGTTGCAATGACTGCTCTCCATTTTGTTAACTTGGTATCAGAGCAGGACTGGGCTTAGCTCCTCACGGAGTGCCCAGGAATATGAGAGAAATGTGAGATCAATATGTTGTAGGAATAGGTTAGTTGTAGGAGAGTAAATTAATAGTGTGAGAGTAGATTAGTTGTGAGTGTTGTTTTGTGTGTCTGTGTGAATTGGTTTACTGGTTAAGAAATTTGTAAGAGTATCAGAACAAGAGGAAATCACGTTGGAGAAGAGGCGGACTAGAAGGAACCACCGCTCTGCTGCTGCATCCATGTATTAAAGGAGAAAACGCGATAATTGTCGCTGCAAGATTGACCACTAGATCGCTGGAATTAAGGGATCGTTGCCCCTGTTCATTTTCATGAGGGATCGTTGCCATTGTTCTTTTCCATGCATAACGCATAATAGAGCAATGGGGTGAGAGGCATTTCTACTGCACCGATTGTGCATTTGATTTGTGCCTTGAGTCCATCTGCAACATCTGATCTGAAGCCGAAGACATCGTGGGAAATTCATAAGGAGGAGGTCGCCTCTGTGGATTTGATTCTTGATTGACGAGCTATGTACGTATTCAATTGTTGTGTGCTACATTTGCTGGTGGATTGGAAGAGGGACGTTGCATTGGAAAATTGCAGATCAATTCAACAAGGAATGAACCATCGGTGCTAGTCATGAAGAGAGTTGCGGGCAATTTTGTGATAAAGTTGCTGACCGTTTCAGTTACTGCTGCGTGGACTTTCAGAAATCAATTCGCTGGGATATCAATTCCTTTAATCAGATCAACAGTTACAGGTTATGTTCTGTGTATGTGTGTGTAGAAGGTCATTTTGCAGGATTGATTGCTGAATACATTCCGTAACTAGAGTATTTTCCTATAAAACTGTTGAAATTTATTCTTCGGGGTTATTTCACAGATGGAAGTATTTCAATAGTATGGTTTAGTACCAAGACTCTTCTTTGGGGGTGTCAAGAATCTTTGTTCCTACAAATTCATCAAAGATGGTCAGAAGTGTTTTTATCTTAAATGGGTCGAGAGGGAAGCTCGAAGTTGTGGAGAAGAAAGAGCGTAAACCAGGAGATTTCAGAGTGGGTGAGAGTGCTGATGAAGACCAGATCAGACAGA